>JAUOBV010400182.1:0-10522 GCA_032360425.1 Rubia occidens | reverse complement strand
GAGGTCATATAGCCATACATAGATAATAAATAGCCCGTAAATAAAATAAAATGATAGGATGTCTACTCATTTGTAGGTACCTGATTAGAATTTAAATGAGTCGAGAAAAAGTCAAATAACCCTCAATGCAAGCTCAATCTCTACTTGAGTTCGATCGAACCGGTAAATTTTTTGGTCGAATTCAAATTTGAAAGAAATTAATTTTTCTTGATTTCTAACTTGAACCATGATTAAATATATTTTTATTTTTTTAGGTACATGATAAAATATTATAAATAATAAAAATATATTATATATATTATACTGTCTCAACGATCTTTACGAATAGTATTAGTGACCTCGAGCTCGAATAGTATAGAAGTTTGGCTCAAGCTCAGTTAAATCAAATTCGAGTCGAGTTTTGACCAAATTGTTCGTGAGTTTTTTGTGAATAGTTCGGTCGTTTACACCTCTACCTATGATTTACATCTCGGTTCATTTACATCCCAACTAAATGACTTTTATCCAATGGGTCATTTAGTTTTGACCCAACAGGTCACTTTATTTTACCCAACTGGTCATTTACTAGTTTACCCAATTTATTGAAATTTCAACCCAAACTTGTAAAAAAAATTGTTGTCTTATTATAAGACATTATTCATGGGTCACCTGTTACCCGACCCGACCCGACCCAAAATTATCCAACGGATAACCTGTTATCCAACTCAACTCAATCCAACAATTACAACCCATTTATATCCATTAACCTAACGGGTCATTATCCAATAAGTGAAAATAATAAATGGATAACGGTTATCCAATGGGTAACCCGGCCCGTTTGACGGTCCTACAACTTTGCTTCAATTTGGACTGAATTGTGATTTTGCTGCAACTTAGGTTTCTTCTACTTCGCAATCTGGCCCACTTCGTTGGTATTACATGATTTAAGCATCATGGCTCTAAGTGGATGGTAGACTCCCTCACCACAAAGCACATGGCATCATTTCCCATTGTTGTTGATTATGTGGCACCCTATAATGGTCGTGGTTGTTGATGTGCACCTTTTAGCATGCGTCAACCAATGCATTTTGCACATTTATTGTCATGTTTTGTTTGGTTTATTGCTAGTTTTAGTTAGGTTTGCACGACAAAGGGTTTAGACAACCATTATTGGTTTTCTTATCTAAATCCTGAGTTTTGTGGACTTAATTGAGGCTAATGGACACTTGTATTCACTAGAACCTAGATCTTGCTTTGTAATCTTACAAGTAGGTTGCTCTTGAGTATTTTCACATCTTTTGAAGAAGACCATCTGCGAGGGTGGTAGAAAATATTAGAAGGTTATTCGTAAGAGTGGTAGAAGATATTAAAGGTCATTCGCGAGTATGGTAGTAGGTTTAAGGCCAGGGATTCCAAAGCGTGGTAGTAGATGAAATTAAGCCTGGAAAAGGTGGATTTAAAGTTCAAGATGGTCAAGAACGAAAGACAAGAACAACCGGCTGACACGAGACCTTAGCACAAGCCAAACCAAGTTTGCATGGCCTGTGCTAAGGGTGGCTACTATGGCCCGTGCAACGGCCTCTCAACATGGGTCATGCAGGTCCGTACATGCCGTGCCCACCATGCCCCAAAATCACTCAAAAATGGCTAAGTATGTCACACGGTTCTCACCGTTCGAAGCTCCAAAAGTGAAGACCAGCCAAGGGGTGTAAAAAATGACACGTCTCACGCCGTTCAACTGAGAAAAAGTTCTTCCAGCCGACAGGCTTTGCCAAACGACACAGGGAGTGCAAATTAGAAGCTCAAGATGCCACACTAGCCAATAGCCTGTGCCGATCCGTGTGACCCACGTCGGAACGACCCTGCATGGCCCGTGTTGTGTCGTTCTCCCTGCGCCATCATGAGGCTACAAGGTTTATGTTGTGCCGCGTGCCCCACGCCAACACGACCTTACACAGACCGTGCCATTTTTCACTTGCCGCACAAACTGCTGGTGCTAGGGTTACTAGGCCATTTTTGGGCCTTGATATGTACCTATGTCTGCTCGGGTTTAAGTTTATACTCATTTTTAGACTTCAAGAGTATACCAGAGAGAAATGTTCTCTTCTTTCTCTCTAGGTTCTTTTCTTTTCTTCTATTTCTTTTTCTTTTTCCCAAAAAGTGTTGAATCAAATGAAATACTTGGGTTCAATGCTTAGGGAGTATTTTATTTACTTGGAGATTGTTTTTATATTCATGAATTAATGTTTGTTTTGTGAGATCTTTAGATCTACCTATTTCTATGTGTTTGTGATTATTATGTTCGATTGTTCCTCATGTTCTTGTTAATTGCATTATTGTTACACTAAGATTGGCACACACCGTAGTCTACTTTCATATAGGTGCAATTATTGATGTCCCCCGAGGAAGGAAACCTAAATGTGTTTGGGGTAACGATAGTCCAGAACCGTGTGGGTGTGTGCACGTGGATTACCGAGTCAACGTTATGATCAACCATATACTAGTAATCCGGCGAGTTGGTCAGAAGGGTTATGGATAGAGATAGTTAAAGTAGCAAACTAGGGTTAGCTTTGCAACCCTAGGGCCACCGATAAGGTGCTTCACCCCTTTTGCCTTATTAGGCCTACGTAGAAACATTCGTGGTGTAGTGCCTAAGACGTAATAGCACGGGGAAGATTCATATATGTATAGCAGGAAGGGTCATTGTTGTACTCCTCTAACTATGGAAGTGGTGCCGATGGAAGATTACATGTGCACCTTACGTGACAGGTATGGGGAAGTGTTTACCATCGACCACACCACATGTGAAAAACACTATAATAGGTTCTTTAGTTCTTGTATATAATGGAATCAAGGATCGAAACAACATTGATAATGTTATGCAATACTCTCCAAGTTTTAGTTTATATAGGTTATTCTCGTGTTAATTTCATTTTAGTTGTAGTTAGTGAACTCCCCCCCAAGGCTTGTTTTACCAACACTGATTATTCCTGATACGTGATCGGATTGATGACCCGATTGCGGCTGTGTTTAGTTGACTCTTAGATTCCTAACATCTTTGTGGACAACCCGAGTCTTGCCACTATCTACCCTTTTTGGTAGCATAGTAGTAGGAATGGGAGCAGAAATACAAATTCTTATCTTTGACACGCCCTCCTCTTGGTTTAAATAGTAGATATTTCGTGATTTATTAGTGACACCGGGAGGGGGTTGGCCAGTTGTATCACCATTGGTTATGGTTCTCAAATCCCAATTACTCATGTTTGTGATTCTCAAATTTATAAGTCTCTGTCTTTGATGATGTGCTTATTGTTCCTGATATCACTAAAATTTTACTTTCAATTAGAAAATTAACTTAGGATTTAAACTATGTTTTCTGCTTTAAGGGTCGTTCATTTATTATTTGACATGAAATCACTGGTAAAATCTTGGGTCACAGGCATAATGAAAACGTGCTTTATGTTTTAGACTATAGTGCATCTCCTTTATTGTTTACCATGGAATCCAATAAGTCGCCCACGTTCTTTGAAACTTGGCATGCTAGACTTGGTCATGTTCCACATTATGTTATTTCAGTTTTGCATGCTTCTGGATCCTTATCTGTCTCATCGGTTTTGCCTAAACCTACCCTTTGTGATGCTTGTGAAAAGGCTAAATGGACATATAAAGTATAAACTAGTTGATAGGGTACTTGATCTAATTCATTGTGATTTATGGAGTCCCTCTCCTATTTTATCTGCTGATGGTTTCTCCTACTATGCTATTTTCCTTGACGATCAGTCCCGACTCTCGTGGTTTCACCTACTTCGCCGCAAATATAATTTTTGGGAAGTTTATCGCCAATTTGAAGCTTGTGTGGAGAACCAGTTCTCTTCCACCATTAAGGTGTTTCAGAGTGATTATGGGACTAAGTTCGTAAATGGTCGCTTGCGCTCTCACTTTCAGACAAAAGAAATTCACCATCAGATTTCTTGCCCATATACTACTAAGCATAACAGTCTAGATGAGCGCTAGCACTGCCACATTACAGAGACGGGCTTGTCTATGTTATACCACTCTCATGTTCCTCTCTCCCACCGGCCTCACGCCTTTGTTGCACCTGTTTATACCATAAATCAGCTAACCACTCCATTTCTTGGCGAACGATCACCATATGAATTTTTTAATGGTTGGGTTCCCATATACATGAACTTTCATGTATTGGGTTGTCGTGTGTACCCTTATCTTCGTCCATATGCAGCTTACAAACTCGTTCCTCGTAGTTTTCCATGTATCTTTCATGGGTTCAACTCCTATTATAAGGGATATCAATGTTTGGATCCTACGTCTATAAAGATATATTTCACCAGGCATGCTCGGTTTGACGACACTTCCTTCTCTTATGCCAATGGTTCTACTTCAGTATCTCCATTCTTTTTGGATGTCTCTACTTTTTTGGATCCCGTTAATGCACCAACTGTTGGTTCTACTTCAGTATCTCCATCAGTTTGTATTTGTTGGTTGTTGAATATATGTGATTAGCATTGGGGACCAAAAGATGGTATTGCGAATTAAGTTGGGGACCAAAAAAATAATTTATTTGCAGTTTGAATCTTGGTTTTTCCATAACTTATGGAAATACCATGTTTTAAGAGACAAACTCTAAATTATATGACAAGTACTCTGACCATTCTTATAATAAAATCGTGATTTCATATCTAGTCACATGAAGCTCCTCTCTATGTGTGGGACATTCTCGTATGCTCCCTGTACTCCTCTATTTGTGTTTCTATTTTAAATGGTGCATTTTTAAAAATAAAATAAAGAAGTAGTGGAAGTTGAATTGGAAGTATATAAAGTAAAATGGGTGAATGAAAAATATTTTAAAATTTATCAAAAGGGGTAAAAGGCAAAATAAAAGTCCATCCCAAAATAAAAAGTGAAACATTATTAGAGGACGGTGGAAGTATTTTTATTTGATCTGTTTAAATCATTAAATTATGCTAATAATACTGGTTTTATTAATGTAATAGTATTAATGTAATTTTCAAGTGAATCTAACTTCAATTTTATACTCCCTTCGTCCTAATTTAAATTGCACAATTTACTATTTGACACTATTTCTTATCAAATATTGACTGCATAGTTGAATAAATATAAAAGTAACAATACAAAGACTTGAGTGAGACAGTCTCACTCATTCTTATGGTGAGACGGATGGTCTAAATACAATTATTTAAAGATGGGAAATGACATGGGGTAAATTATGTAGTTTTAAAAACTTTACTTATTAATTTGTCTCACCATAACTTATGGTGAGACGGTCTCATATGAGTCTTTCTCAAGTAACAATATTATTGTATGTGATATTGTTGGATTTATCGTAGTAAGTTGTTTCTAAATATCAATTTTTTATTTTCTGTTACTATACGTGTTAAACATATTAACAGTCAAATATACTTGTTCTTGAATAATAAGAAAATATTATATGCAATTTCAGTTGGGATAGAGGGAGTATATATAGAGCTCAGACAACATGTCTAAATTCTACACAACAGACCAAGAGACTTAACAAAGCTAGCTTTCAGACGGATGAACTGACGGAAAGAGAATATTTGACCCACATAGTGAAACATGCAGGTTTTGTCCACTCCGATTGTCACGACCACGAGATTGTGGTTATCCTATATATTCGGGAGATGGGTCATGCGACCAACGCAATGACCATAATCACCACAACTCGCATATCAAGCGCCACCTCTATGGCCAAAACTCGAAAACCCTATAATTAGAGGAGAAGTCGGGAGAGCAAGGTAAGTGACCAATTTCTAGCATCTTATCCTCAAAAGAAAAATGCCGAGTTGAGCATCAGACCTTTTACACCGGAGTCAATCCAAAACTTTGATTTCAGGACCTAAGGAGAGGAGCACCGTTGGACGCCAATTCCTTATTACCACTATTATTTGAACAACCCACATCAGTTGTGGCATTTATGAGGAACAAACTGTTCTTTTAAAATTATGGTTGTCACCAAGAGAGCTCGAAGCCGGATGCAGGATCCCACCTCTTCACCTAATCATATGCTTAGTTGTAGATAATGATAACCTTGAAAGTCATGAAGCAAGAGAGTAGGAAGAGGCATAGTTCTCACCCATGGAATGCGACTAGTAAAAGCAAGAATTCATAGCATTTCTAAAGGCTAATATGGAGCAACTCCACGCGCAACTCATCAATGCAAATAAGGCTAGGGTGGAGAATCGACAAGAGGCAGAGGACAGAACACATGAAAATCGCAAAATGAAGACACACCACAGATATAATGAGAAGCCCAATGACTTCATGGTGAAAGAATAAGTGGAACACACCCTGTTCGCATACGAGTTACAGAACTTTGCGATGTTGAAAATTTTGAACCCCACATCATGATAAAGTTTACGATGGAACCATAGATTTAGAATAGTTCCTACAATCGTACCGCAAAAGCATATGGAAATGTTGTATTTCCATAGACATGCAAAGACACAAATTTGTAATACGAAAGTGTTTCAACGAACCTTAATTAGTGAGGTGAAGTGTAATGTGGATTATCCTATTCGTAGGGTTTGGTTTTCCTTTTTAGCCACACATAAATTAGCTTGGTTAGTTAAGTTGGTATACCCACCTTGCCTATAATCTTAATTATATAATTATACAATCAAACACAACAAGAATACACAGTACTACTACTGCTGGCAAGATCTGTACTTATCGTAATCTGTTTAATTAATTAATACAATTTGTTTAATTGAAAAATATTTTGGACATAATTAATGTTGAGATGGGATGATATCACAACACTATATTTAAAATGTAGATGTTACAACTTTATTGGATTTCTACTCTGTAATAGTACATACGGTAAGTCTGGATGACATGTAATTTAAATATCTTTGCAATATATTAGTTATTGATAGAGGCTAGTTAGATTGGATGTCAATTCCACTCATTGTAATCGCCGCCGAGTGTTTTAAAGCATATTTGAATGATTGATTTCATTAAAAAACATAAATTTATTGATAATATCTCAGTATCTTACTTGGCGTCGTAATAGTATTCTATAACATCAGTAAAAATATGTTATTCCCTCTGTCCCAACTTTATTTGCATTATAATCATTATCACGCAGTTTAAAAACATGTTTGACAATTAATATGCTTACCAACATATAATAAGGGTAAATAAAAAATTAATATTTAAAACAACTTGTTACGATGAATTCAACAATATCATACTCCCTCTGTCCCACTATAAATTGCTTAATTACTTGGGTATTATACAAATATAACCCTATATAATGGAGAAGTTGCAAATATAACACTCAGTTAATTTTTAGTGCAAATATAACCCTCACTATTGCATGAGAGTGCAAATATAACCCTGTGATGCCATTTCCGGCATTGACTCACATTTTCTGGCAGTTGACCGACTTGTAAAGACCATATTACTCTCTGGCCTATTTGCTGAAATGTTATTGTCATTTTTGTCCTTATTATATTGGAACCCTCCAGGGTTCCACCACCACTACCGGCGCGCCTCCACCATCGGCGCGCCTCCAGGGTTCCGCCTCTGCGCCATCCTCTACTGCTATGAAGCTTCGATCCGGATCCATCGCTATGGCTTCGAACCCATCAACCAGAAGCTCCGATCTGGCGGCCTGTATTCCACCTCACGGCGGAGGAAAGCCCGGGTAAAGAACCTGAGGCACGTCAGTGGGTTCGAAGCTCCCACCGCCCCTCTCTGGTTCCCCCGCCCGCCCCCTTTCTGATTCAAGCTCTCACCGCCCCTCTCCGATTATCGAAGCAACAGAGCTCGTCGACGCATAGGTTGATGAGCATAGCGAAGTGGGGCGGAATCTGCGGTCAAGCTCCCACTGCCCTTTCCGATTCAAGCTCCCTCGCCGGCGAATCAAAGCAATAGAGCTCGTCACCCAACCGCCCCATCTCCGATTCAAGCTCCAATTTACTGTGGCCAAAATGGGGCAATACGGTCTATTACTCATTGGGAGTTTTTCAGTTATTTTTAACAAAAACCATCAAGGGTAAATTGGACTTTCCACCGAAATTCGGCGTCCAATTATCTGAAAATGTTATATTTGCACTTTTTCTCATTATGTAGGGTTATATTTACACTTTCGAAAATAGCAGGGTTATATCTGCACTTTCGTCAAATATGTAGGGTTATATCTGCACTTTGCTCTAATAACTTTTTCACTGTCTTTAATGTGTATATTTGACCGTAAATATCTCTAGTTACTTATAATAACACCGCATAAAAATTAATATTTAGAAAATGAATGTTAAGATGAATCTAACAATGTCTCACTTGATATTTTTATTATATATAGATTAATTGATATTTACAGTCAAAGTTTACAAAGTTTGACTCCCAAAAAGTAATTAAGCAATTTATAGTGGGACAGATGAAGTATATGATAATATTATTGTTTATATATCGAGCTATCGAGTATATGAAAACAACCTTGGAATCTGGTTTGGGGACCAAACAAATCATTTTGAATATGTTGGGTATTGAGAGGACGCGGTATTGATTTCGGGGAATAAAAGATGGTATAAGATCACATGTAAAGGGGAAAAACAATTCAGTCTATGTTTTATTATGTAAACTATGGGTAAATGTACATCATTAAAGTATTATGATTGCTGTGCTGGAATTTTAGCATTGGATTAATTGAGTTCACGGGCTCATGTTGATATGAGGTCATATAGCCATACATAGATAATAAATAGCCCGTAAATAAAATAAAATGATAGGATGTCTACTCATTTGTAGGCAAGAATTATAGTGTAATTATTAAACATTTTAATTGGGATGTGGTTCTTTTAAATAGTTGTAAATAAATTTGGAGAAAATGAAATTTGGTGTTCTTTTTTGCAGAAAGATCTCTGACTAAAGTTTATCCCGTCTCATGATCTCAAGAAAAATTAAATCAGATTATCGAGCAAGACCACAAAGAGCAACATGTTTTTGGATAAGGGAAAAAAGAAACAGGCTGAGAAATAAAAAGGCAATTGGAGAAGGATTTTGCAACCTCTACTGCCATCCGTTTTGAATTGGAAAAGAAGAAACAAAAGAAGATAAAAGAAGAACTTGTCATACATTTTACACCAACATTATACAAAAGAAATTTTTATCAGCGCAAATTTTAAAAAAACACACAATTAGTAAAAAAAAATGAGCTACACAAAGAGGAGCTGAGCGATCCCCATCACCACACAAACTTTCATATTCAACACATGCAATGCATACTTTAGAAGTGACAATACATGTATAAGGAGTTAGAACTATACTATATTAAACTTCACTTCTAGATTCAATCATAGCCAACAAAACTAAATTTAAAAAAAAATTTAATACACATGTTAGGACAGAAGATTAGTAGTTTGAGAGACAGATGATTAGCTTAAACCTTAAACAGACCCCAGATTGAAAATAATTAGAAGATGACTATGATCCACCCCACACTGCTCCATTAGCTAAAATAATTTTTCAGAATTCTTTCAGATGTCTGGCAAATATGTCAACTTGAATATGCTCCAGGCTGCACATGAAGTTTACCGATGGACATGGTAAACATACATCAATTTGTATAATAATAAAAAACCTTGATCTTAAGAACCTTAATCGTACGAAAGAATATTCCATATTTACCTTAAGAAGCTTCTGAAGTACAACTTTAGGTGGGATGTGAGTTTATCACTTTGTCCGGTAATGCAAAAACATCAAGTTTATACTTGATGTGGCTAGCTCATGTGTTAAGATTTAAGAATACCAATTATCAAAAAATGGTGAAAGTTTACTTATCTAAGTGTGGGAGTGACACTTGACCAGGAATTTGTTGTTTTAGTTATAGATGAGCAGGTCACCTTCTTGATATATTCCCTTATGTTTATTAGAAAAGGATGTTATTTTATTTTTCTTTTCACAAATGCAGGAATAAAACATATTCCATTTGTTTCATTGGATGTGACACACTTTTCTTTTTTGGTTATTTTTGTGAATTTGACACACTTTCTTTTTATGGCAATATTCCTTCAATTTCATCCACTCATCTTACTTTTTCCTTTCTAAATTCAATTTCATCCACTCATTTCATTCACCTAAATCAAAAAAGCTAAAACTATGGTGTCACGTCCAACGAAACCAAGGGTAGTATGAACCAAAAGTTAAGTCCAGTCATTTTTCTCAAATTCCTCCAATTTTCCTACTATAAGAAAATACAAACAAAAATTGCACATCCCACCTTCAAGTTGCAAGATGTAATATCAAAGGAACAGCTGTGGTGACTAACCACATCCATCATTACGTGTTATTGTTCACTTCCTAGTGACGGAACTTGGATAATGTTGAGAATATTTGCCTGTCACAATTATTAATTTGGTCAATATCCCCAACATTTTATTTATTTAATCAAACCAAGCCTTAATTTTTTGCATAGGACGCAACTTTGCATGGAGTCATGGGTTTGACACGTGGACAGATGGTCTGTCGTCAATAATTCACAGTG
>JAUOBV010399964.1:0-10524 GCA_032360425.1 Rubia occidens | reverse complement strand
ATGAAAATACAAATATAATAAATTACAAGTAAAACTATCATTTGTATTTTTTTGTATTTATTGATTTTACATTTTAATATTATACATTAAATTCTTTTTTAAATAACTATTTTAACATATAAATTAAATTTATTTTTTTCAAAATTTATATCCTAGTTGAAAATAGTAAACGTTTAAAAAAATATACTAACATTAATTTTTTAAAGCAAGTGACGGTAACAATAATTCAATATGGCCTTATGTATTCGAAAGAAAAAATGGTTAAAAGTAAAAAAAACACTTTACTTGCATTTAATGTTTTGGAAAGTGACGGCTTCAATATGGCCTTCTGTGTACCGAAGCTGCCATTGACAGTGTCAATTGGAATTTCAGCCACGTAGGAATGATGTCTTGAATTGACTCCCGCATTGGAGAAGGTTTTTGATGTCAAAGTCTGTCAATCTGACGTGTTTACTGGCATTTTCCAAAGTGAGACTTGGGTTGGAGATGCTCCAAGTAAAATAAGGTACCCACTCTTAAAGTGGCTCCTTATTCAAGAGTAGTTAGTAATGGTAACTCCTAATTATCAAGAGTGCTCATTTTCAAGAAAATTGCACTTAATTAGCTACTGTTGATGTTGGATGCTCTTAACTAGTTACTTAGCAGAAAGTTTTTTTCCAAACTAGTTACTTAGCACTGCCCGGTAGAATGAATAACGAACAGTTAAAATTAACTATATATGATAGGGAATTTTTAATAATGTAATACTCCATTCCAGTTAACTACATTGACTCCAGTTGACCACCACTTTTTCAGATACTGTTGACTATGGATAACTTCAGTTACTTATAATAATGACAAATAAAATTTTGATATTTAAAAAGCAAGAGTGTAAGTTCAGTCGGGACGAAGAGAGTACTTGTTATGGAGAATCTAAACCTATCTTGTGTGATAATATTATTACTTATGTACTATTTAAAATTTATGGTCAAACATGCTTTGAAAAAAGTGAACAATAAAGGGAGTCAATGTTAGTGAACTAGAGGAGCATTTAGTGATTAATGAAAAGTAGATGATTTTAAAACGTTTATTGAAAAATATGCTTTTCATTTAATGGTGAATGAAGTTATTGGGGCGAAAGATCTATTCGTAGAGTTCAGATCTAAAACGTTCCACCATCCCTGATGTGTGGTCCTTAAGAATGTCACGGGAGGTGAATTGATCAATATATTCATCTATACACTGACTTGGTTTTCACGTCAAACTAATCCTCGTCGTGGTGCTTTTGATGGTGTCGATGCGGTTCTCCATGCAGACCATCTTCCAAAACTTTGCTTCAATCTAATTATCGTATCGATCAACTTGAATTTAACGACGCTCTTTATTCAACATTTGATTTAGTTAGTGAGGTGGGTTTCGTGGACTTTTCTATTTTCAATCAATATCTTACTCATAATTTTGACTATTGATTAAGTTTCTAATCTCTATTTTTTTTTATTTAGTTTTGAGAAAAGTGCATATATAAACCTACATAATTCACATAAGTATAAAATATAACCCTGTGATAATTTAAAGTACAAATATACCCTAAGTAACTAGTGTATGTGCAAATATAACCTTTTCCAGCAGTTTGAGGCTAGATTATGTTAAAAAGACAAATTTACCCCTCGGTAAAAAAACAAAAAACATTGAGCTTACCTTCATACCCCTGAAGCCCTAATCTCCTTCATCTTCATTATTCTCTTCTTCCACTCAATGAGCAAATCTAGAGCTGTGAGCAAAGCTTCATTATTCTTATCATCTTCATTATCCGTGAACCGCCGAAGAGCAAATCTGGAGCCGCTGCGTACGGCCGCCCCACAGGAGAGCAAATATGGGAGTGAAATTAGAGCTGCCGTGTACGACCACCCCGCCGAAGAGCCTTTGTGGATTTTGAAACAAATCGTCACCCAGTCTGATTGGTAAAATGGCGCTCGTGAAGGAAGCAAATCCGTGGATGTTGCAGATTTAGGATTTAGGGCATCGTTCATGGAGAAAGACACTCATTTGGTGGCGAGGCGAGGGTGGTGGTGTTGGCTGTGTTAAGCGGGGAGGGTGTGGCAATGGAGGAGCGATGTGGGGTGGATGAGAGGGAATGGTGGTAGTGGTGGCGCTGGAGGGGTGTGGGTGGTGGCCAAGAGGTGGTGGACTATGGCTGCCGGCGGGAGGTGGTAGTTTTGGTTGACGATGGTGGTGGTCGTGGTGGCTGGGGGTAGCGGACTTAAGGGGGTGAGGGTGGAAGGTGGTGGTAGGGTTGTTTGGAAGGTGGTGAGGGTGGTGGTGGTCGGGGTTAGAAGGTGGTGGTGGATTGGTGGCAGCAAAGCAGTGGATGGGTAGTCTAGTGGTGGTGTTCAACGGCTGGGAGTGGTAGGCGGAGGGCATTTTTGTCTTTAAAGTTTTTACTTTAGGCTGAAAGGGAATTTTGGTCATTTTCAATTGGTCAGTGGTCGGAAATGACCATTCAATGACGGAATATAGTCTTTAGGGTTATATTTGCACTTATGTAAAGTATTTAGGGTTATTTTTGCACTAAAAATTATCTCAAGGTTATATGTGCACTTCCTGAAATTATTATGACTGTATATCTCCCTTTAGTTTTTAAAAGTTATTAAATATAGTTTCAAATTCATTAAATAGAATATCGATACTTTAGGACATCCACAATAAAAGGGCATTCAAGAAGTGTTTCTTAGGTTCCACTTTATCAATTTGAACAAGAATTATTTAAAAGACAACTCTAAATAATGGAGAAATATGTAAAGAGCTCTTTTGTGAGATATGCAAAACTACTATGGGAGACAATCTATGCCAAATGACACTTATCTATTGATTAGAACTTTAAGTAAAACAAGGTAACCACTCTAAAGGTGGCTCTTTATTCAAGTGTAGTTAGCAATGACAACTCCTTATTATCAAGAGTGCTCATTTTCCAATCTCTGAATAAGTCAATGAACAGAAAGTTCTTTTCCAAACTAGTTACTTAGCACCGCCCGGTAGAATGAATAACAAACAGTTAAAATTAACTATATGTGATATGGATTTTTTTTAAATAATGTAATAATATATTTTGGTTCACTAACATTGACTCTAGTTGACCACCATTTTTTAGATACGTTTGAGTATCGATAACTTCAGTTACTTATAATAAGACAAATAAAAATTTGATATTTAAAAAGTAAGAATACAAGTTCAGCTGTGACAGGGGGAGTACATGTTATAGAGAGAATCTAAACCTATCTCGTGTGATAATATTATTACTTATATACTATTTGAAATTTATGGTCAAATATGCTCTAAGAAAAGTGAACAAAAAGGGAGTCAATGTTAGTGAACTAGAAGGAGCATTTAGTGATTAATGAAAAGTAGATGATTTAAAAAAAAACTTGAGAAATATGCTTATAATTTTAATGGTGAATGAAGTTATTTGGGCGAAATATCTACTCACACAATTTAGATCTAAAACATTCCACCACCCCTGATGTGTGATCCTTAAGAATGTCACGGGAAATGAATTAATCGGTATATGCATTTAGACACTGACTTGGTTTTCACGTCGAACTAATTCTCGTCGCTGTGCTTTTTGATGGTGTCGATGTGATCTCCATGCAGACCATCTTCCGAAACTTGTCTTCAATCTAATTGTCGTACCGATCAACTTGAATTTAAGGAATATCTTTATTCACATTTGATTTAGTTAGTGTGGTGGGTTTCATGAACTTGTTTATTTTCAATCAATATCTTAAATTCTGACTATTGATTAAGCTTCTAATCTCTAAATTTGTCCATTATTATTTATTATTTAAAATTTATTAATTATAGTTTCAAATTCATCAATTAGAATATCAATACTTTAGGACATCCACATTAAAAGGGAATCCAAGAAGCAGTTCTTAGGTTCCATGTCATCAATTTGAACATGGATTATTTAAGAGTCAACTCTCAACAATGGACTAATATGTAAAGAGCTCTTTTATGAGATATGCAAACTACCATGTTAGACAATCTATGCCAAATGAAGCTTATATATTGATTAGCACTTTAAGTAAAACAAGGTAACCACTCAAAAAACGTCTCCTTATTCAAGAGTAGTTAGCAATGGTAACTCCTTATTATCAAGAGTGCTCCTTTTCCAATCTCTGAATAAGTCAATGAACATATTTTTTTCTCTAAATTAGTTAATTAGCATCGCCTGGTAAAATGAATTACGAACAGTTAAAATTAACCATATATGATAGGGAATTTTTTTAAAATAATGGACTACTCCACTCCGCTTCACTAACATTGACTCCAATTGACCACTACTTTTTGGATACGTTTGATTATCGATAACTTCAGTTACTTGCATTAACGAAAAATAAAAATTTGATATTTAAGAAAGCTAGAGTGCAGGTTCAGCTAAGACGGAGGGAGTACATGTTATGGAGAACCTAAATCCATCTCGTGTGATAATAGTATCACTTATATACTATTTGAAATTTATGTTCAAACATGCTTTGAAAAAAGTGAACAAAAAGGGAGTCAATGTTAGTGAACTAGAGGGAGCATTTAGTGATTAATGAAAAGTAGATCATTTCAAAAAGTTTTTTTAAAATATGCTTATCATTTAACTGGTGAATGAAGTTATTTGAGGGAAAGATCTACTCACAGAGTTCAGATCTAAACTTTCTCCCATCCCTGATGTGTGATCCTTAAGAACGGGAAGCGAATTGATCGGTATATGCATCTAGACACTGACTTGGTTTTCACGTCGAACTAATCCTTGTAGTGGTGCTTTTTGGTGGTGTCGATGCGGTTCTCCATGCAGACCATCTTTCAAAACTTGGCTTCAATCTAATTGTCGTACTGATAACCTTTAATTCAACAAATCTTTTATTCAACATTTATCTTAGTTAGCGAGGCGAGTTTCGTAGACTTGTCTATTTTCAATCAATATCTTACACAAAATTTTGACTATTGATTAAGTTTCTAATCTCTAAATCTGACCATTATTAATTAGTTTTTAAAAGTTACTAAATATAGTTTCAAATTCATTAATTAGAATATAGATACTTTAGGACATCCACAATAAAAGGGCATTCACGAAGCGTTTCTTAGGTTCCACATTATCAATTTGAACAAGAATTGTTTAAGAGTCAACTTTAAACAATGGAAAAATATGTTAAGATCTCTTTTGTGAGATTTACAAACTACTATGGGAGACAATCTATGCCAAATGACAATTATCTATTGATTAACACTTTAAGTAAAACTAGGTAACCACTCTAAATGTGGCTCCTTATTCAAGAGTAGTTAGCAATGGTAACTCCTTATTATCAAGAATGCTCTTTTTCCAATCTTTGAATAAGTCAATGAACGGAAAGTTCTTTTGCGAACTAGTTACTTAGCACCTCCCAGTAGAATGAATAGCGAGCAGTTAAAATTAACTATGCATGTAGTGCATTTTTTTAAAATAATGTAATACTCCATTATGGTTCACTAGCATTGACTCCAGTTGACCACCATTTTTTTAGATACGTTTGACTATTGATATTTTAAGCTTCTTTTAACAACGGCAGATAAAAATTTGATATTTAAAAAGAAAGAGTGCAAGTTCAGCTAGGACTCAGGGAGTACATGTTATAGAGAATCTAAACCTATCTCGTGTGATAATATTATTACTTACATACTATTTGAAAGTTAAGGTAAAACATGCTCTAATAAAAGTGAACAAAAAAGGAAGCCAATGTTCGTAAACTAGGAGGAGCCTTTAGTGATTATTGAAAAGTAGATGATTTGAAAAGTTGTTGAGAAATATGCTTATCATTTTAATGGTGAATAAAGTTATTGGGGCGAAGGATCTACTCGCAGAGTGCATATCAAAAACTTTTCATCATCCCTGATGTGTGATCCTTAAGAATGTCACGAGAAACGAATTGATCGGTATATGCATTTAGACACTGGCTTGGTTTTCCCGTTGAAAGAATCCTCATCGCAGTGGTTTTTGGTGTGTCGATGCGGTTCTCCATGCAGACCATCTTCCGAAACTTGGCTTCAATCTAATTGTCATACCGATCAACTTGAGTTTAACAAAACTCTTTTTTTTAACATTTGATTAGTTAGTGAGGTGGGTTTCATGGACTCGTCATTTTCAATCAATACCTTACTCAAAAATTTGACTATTGATTAAGTTTCTAATCTCTAATTCTTTCCATTATTATTTAGTTTTTAAAAGTTATTAATTATAGTTTCAAATTCATTAATTAGAATATCAAAACTTTAGGATATCCACAATAAAAGGGAATTAAAGAAGTGTTTCTTAGGTTCCACATCATCAATTTGAACAAGAATTATTTAAGAGTCAACTTTGAACAATGGACAAATGCATAAAGAGCTATTTTTATGAGATCTGCAAACTACTATGAGAGACAATCTATGTCAAATTGTACTTATCTATTGATAGCACTTTAAGTAAAACAAGGTAACCACTCTAAATGTGGCTCTATATTCAAGAGTAGTTAGCAATGGTAACTCCTTATTATCATGAGTTCTCCTTTTCCAATCTCTGAATAAGTCAATGAACACAAAGTTTTTTTCTAAACTAGTTACTTAGCATCGCCCGGTAGAATCAATAACAAACAATTAAAATTAACTATATATGATTGGGCATTTTTCAATAATGTAATACTCCATTCTGGTTCACTAACATTGACTCCAGTTGACCACCACATTTTAAAGATACGTTTGACTAACGATAACTTCAGTTACTTATAATAACGGCAAATAAAAATTTGATATTCATAAAGCAAGAGTGCAAGTTCGGCTGGGACGGAGGGAGTATATGTTATGGAGAATTAAACCTATCTCACGTGATAGTATTATTACTTACACAGTACTTGAAATTTATGGTCAAACATGCTCTGAGAAAAGTGAACAAAAAAGGGAGCCAATGTTAGTGAACCAGAAGAAGCATTTAGTGATTAATGAAAAGTAGATGATTTCAAAAATTGTTGAGACTATGATTATGATTTTAATAGTGAATGAAGTTATTGGGGCAAAATATCTACTCGCGGAGTTCAGATCTAAATCTTTCCATCATCCCTGATGAGTGATCTTTAAGAATGTCACGAGAAACGAATTGATTGGTATATGCATCTTGACACTGACTTTGTTTTCACGTCAAACTAATCCTCGTTGTGGTACTTTTTAGTGGTGTCGATGCGGTTCTCCATGCAGACCATATTCCAAAACTTGGCTTCAATCTAATTGCCGTACCTATCAATTTGAATTTAACGAATCTCATTATTCAACTTTTGATTTAATTAGTGAGGTGGGTTTCATGGATTTATCTATTTTCAATCAATATTGATTAAGTTTCTAATCTATAAATTTGTCCATTATTATTTAATTTTTAAAATTCATTAATTATAGTTTGAAACTCATTAATTAGAATATCAATACTTTTGGACATCCACAATAAAAGGGCATTCAAGAATCGGTTCTTAGGTTCCAAATCATCAATTTGAACAAGAAATAATTAAGAGTCAACTATAAACAATGGAGAATTATGTAAAGATTGATTTTATGAGATCTGCAAACTACTATGGGAGACAATCTATGCCAAATTGCACTTATCCATTGATTAGCACTTTAAGTAAAACAAGGTAACCACTCTTAAGGTGGCTCCTTATTAAACAACAAGTTAGCAATGATAACTCCTTATTATCAAGAGTGCTCCTTTTAAAGAAAATTGCACTTAATGATCTACTATTGATGTTGGATGCTCTTAATTTGGTATCCAGCCTCTTTCCGTCTCTCTTGTACTAGCCCATCAAATACTGACTGCATTCATCCTTCTATTTCACCATTTTCCCCCAAATAAGCATGGTTCCATTTCTTTGTATTCTAGCATCCACCACCATGTCAATCTTGAGTTCCTCTTGCTTTACGCTTCATCTTTCTCATTCGTTTGCCAACCTGCAACAACCCTAACCTTAAAATATAAGAAGAATCTTAGATTTTGCATGTGTTTGCCTTATATATGAAACTAATTGACGTGGGGTAACCACCGTCTTGAGGCTGATTCTTGTCCACTGATGTGCAAGACAAAGCTCTCGATGTGTCGGGGAGGGGAGACTCTCTTATGTAGTTATGCTTGAGTTAACACACTGGTGTTTATATGAGAATAATGATCCTTTTAAAAAAGAGATAATAAAGAGATTGTAGATATGCCAGGTGGTATATATAACCTATCCAATCCCAATTAGTCAAAGCGTAACAGGCAAAACTGTCGCTTTGTTAGACCTAACCAGTTCCCCAAATCCACAAAGGCCATCAATGTCGCACTGCCATGAACTAACCAACCTCGAGTATAGAGGAAAACACTACTTTCCACGATCATTTAATGGACCATGATCCAAGAAAATGGAGTGGAATAAGTGGGCCACAATCGGACAATCCATGCCCTATAAATAAAGAAAGAGAACACCAAATGAAGTAAGTGACTTTTACTTTCAAAAATCATAAGTAAGAATGATACACACTTGAGCGTTGGAGATTCCTCCCAAAAGACTCTTGTTGGTACTCCAAGAGGCTGGGACCGACCATAGCTAATTCCGAGAACTATCACTAATCAGAAGGAATCGCCCGTATCAGTGGTGCCATTTGTGGGGATGAATTTTTCTGTCTAAGTTTTAATAGTTTCAGGAAAAGGCCGGAGCCCATGCCATAGCTACCGTCGGCATAGTAGACCCCCAGAGAAAATAGAAGATTCCCACACCCAAGAGAGCCAGCGAGTTAGAAAACTAGCTCACCATGCCAGGAAAACTCTCAACAAGCATAATTGCATAATTGTAAATTCACAACGCTAAAGATGACCAGTAATAGAGGTATGCTCCCGTGTTATGCCCAATTCTATGTGAAAATTAGACGTATGACAATAAGTGATGAGATTAAGAAACTTTTACATATAGGCCAATATCATATGGATTGCTTAGCCACGAAAATAAGAGCACTAAGAATAAATTGACAAAAAAAAACTAGGTTAGTAAACTCAGGAACGATCCGATTACATGGTTAGATTGAAAGGGTTACACAAGTTACCTATGAAAAATGACATTGGAATAATGCAGCAATGCGTTATTAGGAAGAGGGTCATGGTTCGCAAAATGCATCTCGAAACCCTATTAGGATCACTGAGCAGGAATGCCCGACCTGCGCAATAACCTAATAAAATTATGATAGCTCAGAAAATAGTCAAGGGACAACAACTAGACTACTGGCCTACAAAGACAAGGAAAATAATTCGAACAAACTTAGTAAAAGTGAAGCAAGATTAGCATCACTTGAACAACATTGATACCAAGAAATAAAGAATAATAATAACATAATCAATAAGTACTTTATTAATCTTAGATCCATACAAAAACTAAGGATTACAACAAAATTGCTTGCTTAACTATGAAGCTTCCTCTTGGAATAATTACAGTTGATTATTGGCGAACCTATTGCATAGATAAATAGCTAGTTAAGTCCCTACTTGTGTGCTAGTAAGGCTATAAAGGCTTCAAGGAGGGAAGTTAAAGAATACTCGCCTGTTATCCTACTGCACCGCCTCTGTTTTCCAAAGTACCCCCCATGAAGGGGGCATAATCCTCCTTATCAAGTATAACAGGTGTACTGGCAAACAATGATTGATCGCTTCATCGGTGTACAGTCTCTATCCCATAACCCGATTAAGAAAATTTGCAAAGCCACTCCTTCATCACGAGTCTACCAAACTAGTATCCAATTTTCTTCTCTCAGTTTTGCCACCGCGAGTTTGGGCATTCCCCCCGTGTTGGTTTCCTTCAGCTCCCACACCGAAGGACCTCACGGGTAGATATTCTACATCATCCTCCACCCCAGTCTCATGTTTGGCAATCTCACTGCTGATACTGTTAAAAATCATAAAAGGAGACATGCATTAGATAATATCAAAACTAACAGTTTTAAGATTAAAAAAAACTTATGATATGCATGGAGATCTTAAGGACATCATTCAAGGGATGTAATTCAAACTTGCACCACTATCAACTAGAGTAACTCCTTTAACTTACCCACAAATAATGACTTACCACATATGGGATGATTCTGGCATCCCGGTACCCCCCATTTACCCTCAAAACATCACAAACCACCGTCACCATGGGAAAAGTCCTTGGTGAACGGCTCATTCCCTACACATACTCAAAGATACTTCTCCGAACACTCAACACAAAGATAACACATGAAAATACAAATTGAGAAAAACATGTGTACAACAATCCCTTTTATCGGCGTAAAAAGAGTCTTGAAATAGCAAACCATCATTAATTATTCCCCCGGAAGGATATTCCCCACCAGTTTTCAAAAACTGACTAACCACGTAATAAAAACCTAGGAAAACTAAATGTTAAAATATTATGCATATCCTAACAAAAACAATCCAAAAAGACTATGCCCACATGACATGCTTATCCAATAACAAGCCCTCTCACCTAGGGGTGGGCA
>JAUOBV010399744.1:0-10525 GCA_032360425.1 Rubia occidens | reverse complement strand
GTGTTAATGTTTATTTTGTGAGATTTCTAGATCTACCTATTTCTATGTGTTGTGTGATTATTATGTTGGCATGTTCTTAATATTCTTGTTAATTGCATGGTTGTCACACTTTGTTGGCACACAACTAAGTCTACTTTCATGTTGGTGCACTATTGCTACTCCACGGTTAAGGAAACCTACATGCACTTGGAGTGACGATAGTCCGAAACTGGGCGTGTGCATGAAAGTTACCGTTATTAATCGTCACGATCGACCATGCTCTAGTTAGCCAACCAAAGAGGTCCGAAGGGTTGCGGATAGAGATAGATTATGTAGCAAACTAGGATTATTTTATTGATCCTAGAGCCATCGATAAGACAACTACTTCCTTTGCCTTTGTAGACCTAGGGGTAGTTCGTTCGTGGTGTTCTGCCCGAGACTTAATCACACGGGGGAGAATCAAACCTGCACAATGAGCCATAGTCGTTGTTGCACTCTCCTAGTTGCGGAGGTGAGGCTGATGGAAGATTTTATACGCGAACCTATATGTGACAGATAGGGGGAAGTTTTGACCATTGTCTACATCAAGTCACACACACTATATGTCTGCATCAAGTGTCACACGCGAACCTATATATGACAGATAGGGGGAAGTTTTGACCATTTTCTGCATTCAAGTGTCACACACACTAGAATAAAGTTTAGTTCTTGTATTAGATGAAATCGATGATTGAAATAGCATTGACCATGTTACGCAAATATTCTTCGAGTGTTAGTTTATATTGTTAATTTTCGTGATCAATTGCATGCTAGTGGTTGTTAGTACAAACTTCCCCCAATGACAGTTTTCGCAACACTGTTTATTCCTAACACGTGGTCAGATTGACGACCCGACCGCAGTTGTGTTTAGTTGATTTTTATATTCCTAACATCTGTGTGAACGACCTCGTTACTTGCCGCTATCTACCATTCTTAGTAGTATAGTAGTAGGAACGGGAGCAACATTGCAAATCTCTATCTTTGACGGTCCTCTCTCGGCTTAGTAGATCTCCCGTGAAAAGGTTATTTATTAGCAACGTCGGGAGGGGGTGGGTCAATATGACGAATTCATATCAATATACCTATGAAACAGTGTAAGACATTGCTGATTCACATTTTCAGTTGTTTCCAATTATACGAACCGACATTATCAACGTATTACAAGTGTTTATCTCGGGGCGTTGGTCTCGAGCTGCTTGAGCCTTGAATTCTGTGTGGCAGGCATTCGCTCTTTCCTCAGCTGGAGATCATGGAGCAGCTTCTGTGTTTGCTTAGGTTTATGGACTGATTAGTTGATTGACTTGTGTGTTTGCTTATGTGAACGGGTTCTATCAATGTTGGTTGAAGGTGAAAACACTGCATATTGGAAGATTGAAGTGAACGTTATACCATGTTCTTCATGGCACTCGAGAGCTATTTCTTTAAACTTCAATTGTATCCAAGCAATGTAGTAGTATGTGATGCAGAGAACCAATTTTGCCTTCTGATCCGAACACTGAGGATGACTGGATGAGGATGAACAGAAAAAATTGGAACTTCTTCATGCAGAGTTTACAAACTATAAACAGTAAACACTAACCCTTTCTCTAATATCTTTGCAAATTTTAAATAACCATTCTTGCCTCTCTCTTCAGTCTTTATAATCTGGGGATGAGTGGATTGAGTAGCTTAACGGCATCGTCGTAGGAAAGCTCTGCGAAAGTGGGTGCATCGGCGATGCTGGATATGATGGTGAAGCCATGAAGCAGAAACAATAGCCACCATGAGTTGATTCGTAAAAACCGGGCTATTCAATTTAAAAGCAAAAATTAAAAACCGCCTAGATGTTTTGACTAACTTTGTTTTTTTGAAAATAAGATGTTTTCACTAACTAAAAGAGATGGAATTAATAGTTAGGTTTTTTATGAAAAAACAAAGTATGTTTAGAAAACTAAAATTTTCATATAATCCTATAAAGAAAGGCATGTATATGATCAAAAAGAAAAAGCTACTGTTTGATCTTCTTAGAAAAACATGGTTGAGAGATCCCATGAAGGGCTTGGTACATCAGCGGATAGAGTCATGGCCAAACCATTGCAGGGCTTTTGCAGAAACACAAGAAGACCATAGCCGACTAGTAGCAGAACTATTGCAAAAACATAGAGAAATTAGCAAACTGGAAAGGTGGTGTAGAGATCTTTTGAAGGGCTGGAGCAAGCGCAGAACAAAATTGCAGTCCAAACTGCAAAGTATTTTGATATAGATTTTGTAAAAGCCTTTGTTTGCTGGAGAAATTACCAAGTGTGGTGCTATAGTAGTTGCTGATGGATGCGCTTAGGGGAAGGCGCATTTCGAAAATGCGCACTATGCATTTTCTATATTTTTAAGCTCTGCCATGCTTTAACATTTTTTCCTTTTCTTCCTGTCTTCACTTAGTATTTGACTGGTCTTTTCTTCCCTGCTCCTTCATTTCTGAAAATTTCCTCTCCTTCATATTTTATCTCCTCCTTTCTTTGTTTTCCATTTTCTTCCGTGTGCTTCTTCTTCGCGTTTCCGGTCACGCCGTTGTCGACCCGTGATGCTCTTCTTCCCGATCCGATGAGTTCTATCTCTGGCCCGGCAGTGAGGGTCTCGTCATTGGCCCCTCCATTTTGTTGGCCAAAGTGCGACGGAGCTAAGGTATGGTCAATTCTTGCATCTGGGTTATGGTGTTTCATTTTTGTATATTTTGTGCCTGAATTTGTACATCCGGATCATCGTTCTGCCTAGATGTAGCACTACCCAAAGGTCGCCGGTTAAATTTCACGAGGAGAAGTAGTTGGGTTTCTGTCGAGTGAGGAGGACACGCCGAGTACCTGCCAGCACATAGCCTTCACACGCCACCGCATCGAGCCGCACTAATGTTTCCGGCGGGGGAATGCTTTTGAACTGTCGGGGTATTCTTTTTGGTCTATCTTATACCCTTTGAAGACCAAAAATAGTTGAATAGAAAAGTGTGAAGAGCATGTAATGTACTGTAGGGAACTGTGTGTTGAGAGCAAAATTTTCTGGAAATGTATTGTTTGATCAGAAGAAATATTTGCAGAGAAATTCCTGAAATCCCAGAACGAAGGCAGAAACTATTTTACTTTTTTGTGGATATTATTTGACTTTTTTTAGGAAATATTTGATCTTTTTTTGGAGTTCGTATCATTCGGGGTGGAGCCCTGTGTATTCTTCCTGTTGACGTTTGAAAGTTGTTATGGAAATCAATGATTTGGTGGTGTTGAATGTTAATATTTGTATGACATGTACGGTAATTGTATATTGTTTGTGGATATCATTTTCATATGTACTTATATATTAATTTGTACTTGTGTTGGGAAATTCTGGTGTGCGTTATAGTTGAATTTTCACTGTGCTCGGGAGGTATAACTCTTCTTTGTTGAAGCTATGTTTTACTTTAAGGACACCTGATTTAGACATATTACATATATAATTGTTGTTGTAGTATGGAGTATGTTATCTTGTAATGCATCGATGTCTTTTGAATGAGTTTGTACTTTATTTTTATGATGAGAATGTGAAGAATTCGTTTTGCTGTGATATTCCGTGTGCGGAATCTGTGAAGGGTTATCTCCACCGTTGAATGGTAATCTTTCTTTGCGAAGGTAATTGATTGTGGTATACTATGATGTTGCAGTTGTACGATGAATTTGTTGTTGTACTTGTTTAGAGTGGGTGTGATAAGGTATGATGTTAACGTGGGTGTGTACTATGATCCTCCCGTAGCTGAGAAACATGTGACTGTAAAGCGGAGGTTATACCACCCTCAATTAGTTGATTTAGAGACGGCTTGGCATTAAATGTGAAGGGTTTCTTGTGAGAATATTCTATCGTTGTCCTGAGAAGATTGATTCTTCTATGTATTATTGATGTTTTGAAGTAAAAGATGACGAGTCAACGGAGACCTTCTTCGTTACTGTTGATGGAATGTCCGTGTCGTTAGGGGATCTTTACATTAAGTTGGAGAGATTGAGACCAATTATGAACGTCATGGTGATGTGGGTCAGGGCACGTTCATGTCGTTGTTGAGCAATATTCAGAATTATACTTCAGAAATATGCCATCCCTTCCCAACGCCTGATAATTACCACGATTTTGGAGAATATCATGTTGGTGAGTCGAGTCAACCTCCAGGGTATGTCCAGCAAGGTTGCTCTCAGCCATCCACGACTACTTGGGGTGAAATTTGCGAGCAAGAGTCCGGTGGTGGCGGTGGTGATGTTGTTGCAGGCTGTAGCGATGTGGAAGGAGGGGATGCTGAGGTTGGGGATTTTGAGGAGTTTGAGGCAGGCAGTGAAGATAGTCATTCCGTATCAATGGATTCATCTTCAGGGGATGATGATCGGTCGCTGGTGTACACGAACAATGTCCCCACTACATTCTATCAAGTGTGAAGTCCTAATACCGGGGAATTCTTTAGGGATTATGGAGGTCCTGAAAAAGACAGGTATGACCCGACCGATTGTGGCAGAATACTTCCAAATTATGTTCCAGCGACGGGGGAAGTTGATTTGGGAATGAGATTTCGAACTAAGCCAGAATTGGTGGAGGCAATATCTAGGTGGAGTTCGAAGATGAACAGGGAACACCGAGTTGTGGAGAGAAAGTCGCGTACATGGTACATAAAATGTAAGGAAGTTGTTGAAGGAAGTGGCAATTGCTCGTGGATTGTCAGAGCCAACATGAAGTCTTCCCACGGGATGTGAGAGATCACTAAATGGGCAAGCAGTCATTCTTGCTGACGTTGGCCAATCGGATAGTAACACTAATGTGACATCATTAATGATCGCTCGTTCCATTCGATACCAGATTGAGACCTCCTTCACTGTCAAAGAGGTTATAGAGCATTTGCTGAAGGAGTTAAAAGTCACCATTTCATACAAGAATGCTTGGTACGGTCAACAAAAGGCTATTGATTTGGCCTTCAGAACCTGAGAGGAATCCTTCGAGAGGTTGCCCACATTTATGGATGAGCTGGGCATAGCTAATCCATCCACAGTTGTTGATTGGGCTAATGTACCTGATAGAGTTCATGGTCAGGGGTGTAGGAAGTGCAAGTTTGTGTTTTGGGCTATTGGTCAGGCTATCGAAGCCTTTCGCCAATGCAGGCCAGTTATCAGTGTGGATGGTACTTTTCTGAAAGGGGCGTACACTTCAACGATGCTAGTTGTGGTTGTGCACGATGCAAATGACTATGTATTTCCCATCGCCTATGCAATAGTAGATGCTGAGACGAATGAGAGCTGACAGTGGTTCATGCTCGAGGTCCATATGTGTTATATCTGACCATCATTCAGGGATCCTGAATGTAATGGCACACACGGATGAATGGATGGAGCCGGCAGGAAACCATCGGTTCTGCTTGACGCATTTTCAATCCAACTTCCTTAGTGCGGAAAGTGGGAATTTTAAAAATGCCCATTTGAGGACCCTGGTGTGGCATCTTGGTAGTGCTAGACAAGAACGAAAGTGGTAGTACAAGGAGGAGTTGAAGGAGGTCGAACCTGCTGCATAGCAATGGTTGAAAGCACATGACAGGAGTAAGTGGTGTCTCGCTTTCAATGGAAACCATCGGTGGGATATTCTTACAACCAAAATGTTGGAGAGTTTGAAAAATTGTTTGAGGCACGCAAGAAATCTGCCGATAACTGCTTGTATAAACGCAACCTTCGAACGAACAGTCAAAATGTTTGCTCAAAGGTTAATGGAGGCAACTAACTAGAGGTACACTTCCATCACACATGTTCATCTAGATATGCATTGACTTTAGAATTAATCGATTATAATTTTTCTTATTTTGCAGTTCTATTTTGCCAAGCCGTATTTGGAAGAAATTCGAGAAGAACGACAGCAGGGGGCAGGGACACGTTGTCAATGTGTACGATCACAATTTACAAATTTATAATGTTGTAACAAGGACCTTCGATGGCAGTGTGGGTGAACGACACTACAGTGTGAAATACTTGAAGAAACAGTGTAGCTGCAGAAAGTGGCAAATTTCCAAGCTGCCTTGTTCCCATACCTTGGTTGTATGTAGGAAAAGGCGTGATGATCCACAAAACCTTTGTGATGAGACCTATACCACGACAACTTTTGTATCACAATATAGTTTGGGTTCCACGCCTATTCGAGATCCTTCATTGTGGGAACCCACAAACAGAAGGCTGGTCCTAGATATCAAAAAATTTTGCAATAAGAGAAAGGGCCAATTTGCGGAGAGAAGGAAAAGGAATCATATGAATGAAAGAGTACTTGGCGATCGTAGAGGGGTCCATAGGCGGCGTCCTGCATAGGGTACTTCTTGTAGTGTTCAGTTACTTCGAATGATTGTGAATGAATTTTTCTAGAAAAACTTAGTTTCTAATGTTAGGGAGCTATGTATTTGGTGACACTTGAGCTATGTATTTTTTTTGCTGTAATTTATTTTACTATTCTGTGCTATGTATTTCATTGACATATGATCAGTCTTGAGCTATGTATTTGGTGACACTTGAGCTATGTACTTTGTTTTGCTGCAAATTATTCTACTATTTTGTGCTATGTGTTTCATTGACAGATGATCATTCTTTCATTTTATTCAGGGATACACCATGGACCATCTGGGACCAATCGACGAGGATTTTCTCTATCTACACATGTAGCATTGTGCAAGGGTGATATACAACGGTGACTTGGAAGATACAGCCTTGCAGGTCAGACGTTGTGATGAGACCTATTGGGATGTTGAGATCTCCGGGGGCATCATTTGTTACGTTCGTACGGTGGGCTTCCATGGCCTCTTGGATTAAGCGGTAATCTAAATCAACCATTCGCTTATCACAGCCTTGGTCGAACGGTGGAGACCTGAGACCCACACATTTCATCTTCCGGTGGGCGAGGCAACTTTCACGTTGCAGGATGTGGGTGTGCTTTGGGGTTTACCGATCAATGGTATTGACCATAGAAAGCAGGCGGTTGAGTGGAAAACCATATACACTTACTTCTTAGGGGCAACATCCCCCTTAGATGCTATCAATGGGGGTCATATAAAGGCCTCTTGGTTGGGTGATGTGCTGCACAGTCCACTTCCGATTGATGCCACAGACATTGATTGTCAGCAGCAGGCAAGGGTATTCATTCTACTCTTGCTTGTTAGAATGCTTATGTCCGACACTTTGGGGTATCATATCCCTCTCATTTACTTATCGCCGATCATGACTTAAATACGGCACATCAATTTAGTTGGGGGAGTGCAATTTTAGCACACTTGTACAGGAGCTTATGTGACACCGCAATTCATTCGGCCCATTTTCCCTCCTACAGGTAACATTGCTATTTTAACATTTTCACTGTTTACATCATTTTCATATTCACTTCTTACATTATATTTTCCTGCCTCTTATTACTTGCTAGTTGTGGGCATGGGAGAGAATACCGAGCATTCGTCCCGTCGGACGACTACCACTGACCAACAATATGAGTGTAGTTGGGTCCGGGTTTGTATTTAGTCAATGAAAACAAACTATTACAACCTTCACCTAACAAGTGGTAACTAATTTTTCTCACTCTATTCTGCGCAGGTGGAGAACCCAGTTTGATTTATCAAGATCACCAATGCAAGTGCTCAATGTGTACCGTAATCAGCTGACAAATTTCGACGACAGTCATGTATAACAGTGATCGTTTGGTTTCCATTATAACAGTGGCTACAAAATTTATTGATTTTCATATTAGTTAAAACTTGTTCCTTTTTTTTGCAGTTCATTTGGCAGCCATACTCTGAGCATTTCCTACAACATCTACTGCCATATTGTACAGCTGGTAGGAACAAATGGCAGTTGACTGTCAACCTCATTTGCTGGCACATTGTCAAGGGTAACCATGTTCACCGAGTACTCAGGAAGTTCGGCTTAATCCAACCAATACCTGTGCAATTCGTGTCGAAAGAGGTAAAAAAAAACTACATTCAAGAGATCATCGGGGGAGGCTGAATACGTACTGGCGAATTATCCTAAACACGCATGTTCAATCGTGGGAGCAGCGGGAAAACTACGTAGCCCCGATCCTCAGAGTTGCAAATCCATATAGACCATAACGGGAATACATGGAGTAGTATCTCCGTAACACAGTGAGAATGATTGACCAGCCAAGAAGGCGACAAGTGGTTACTGAGGGGTTTCATGGAGATGGGGCAACCTTGGAGTATATGGTATTCATTAGTATTGTTGAATAACATTTTATTAATATATACAATTTCAACAATTCATTGAATCTAACATGTTTATCTGATTTTTGCAGATGCAGGTTATGTCCAGGGTGCGACTCAGGCACGAAATTAATTTGGACGCATTTCCCTACCTTACGCTGATATTATCAGGGACACCCTTGAAGATGTCACAAGTGCCTTAGCATATGCGCATGAGCCATCCTGAGTGACCTCCACCAGGTGTTAGGTATAATGCAATCAGAAGCCACCGTCCAGCTCCTCCTGGAAGACAAGATGGTCACCGACGGGCCCTACAAGATCCACTCCTGACATTGGTTTCTCTCAAGCCGGACCTTCACATGCTAGTCCAGCCTATGAAGGACCATCCCACATTGGACCCTCGTACTTTACCACTTCTCCAATTCATTTTGCTGCATACCTTACTCCAACTTGTAGTCATGCACATTTGTCTCTAACATATCTGTTCCATACATCTAGCGGTCCTCAAGTTCAACATCATTCCAATGATGATGAACCTGAAGACGATATAGATGAGGACTTAACGGAGGGAATTTAGGATGAAGAATTAGCAGCGTCTACTCATGTGCCTGTAAGAAGATGCACATCCCACACGATTCGCCCGCAGGTGGAAAACTTTGCGGAGGGCGTCATTAATACAGTCGAGGTGGGTTCAACTAACATTGTATTAATGATACCTACATTTCTACCAACCAAATGGGAATTTATTCATATTAAGTCATTATTATCGTCCTCAAATTAAATAATCATTGAATATGACTACTATTTTATTACTTACAATGAATTTAATAAATATGGAGCAATAGATAATTTTTAAAACAAAATACTACCAGGCTATTCGGAAAAAATAATACTACTCCCTAGGTTATTCAAGTCAAATGATTAATTCATTAATCCATTGGAAAACATATATGCGCATATATATATATATATATATATATATATATACAAACATATGTACATATTCACTTACTTGAAAATTGTTCATTTTTAATTCCTTTTCGATTTTTTTAAAAATAAATTAATTAAAAAATAAATTAATTAAAACTAGAGGATGAATTTCAATAATGCTTCCTGTTCATTATTTTCATTTTTAATTTTTATTAATTTCTTGAAAAAAATAACTTTTTAAAAATTTATTTAAAATTAGAGAACTCATTTCAATAATGCGTCCTTTTCATTATTTTTAATATTATTTTATTATTTTCCAGAAACCAAAATATATTTAATTAAAATTAAAGGACGCGTTTCAAGAATGCGTCCTCTTCATTTTTAATTTTTTATTAAAATTAACCCAGTAAACTAAATAAATTTAAAAACAAAAAATAATTAATGTAGAGAACGCATTCTTAAAATGCGTTTTCTCAATTTTTCCTTTTCTTTTCATTAAATTTCAGATCAAAAAATCAAACAAAAGTTTTAAAAAAAACATGAGGACGTATTTCAAGAATGCGTCCTCCCCTTCATTTCCACTTTTTAAAAAAAAACATACACAACATCCAACTTCCTCCATTCAACACCCTTCCAAGCAAGAACTCCTATCAACATAAACCAAATTTGGTTGCTAAGTAGGGTTGAAATTAAAAGTGAAAAACAATGGGGAGGACGCATTATGAGAATGCCACATCAAGGGGTTTTAAATTTTCCTTTTTCATTTTTTCTGCCGAAATTTTTAAAAAAATTAAAAATTGAGAGGACGCATTCTTCACATGCTTCCTCCAACCTTTTTAATTTATTTTTTATTTTTGAAATTTTAAAAACAAATTAAAAATAGAGAGAACGCATGGTTTTTGTTTTTTGGTTTGCTTTATAATTATTTTTTAAAAATTTAAAACTGTGTCCTCTAGATTTTGGTATCCGATATTTTTTTTGAGTTGTATACATGTCGAATTTAAATAAAAATAAATTTTCATATGAACTGATTTTTTTAATAATGTTATTATTTCTTAAATTTGGGACAGAAATACTATGGCATTAATTTTATTGATAAATCGGCAAAAAGCTGCGCGAACGGAATAGATTTTTGGATTTGGGTCCTTGTTTTATGATTTCCGTGTAGTGGAATACTTGTTTTTTAAAAAATTCAATTCAAATTAAAAATATTTTAATATAAATATATATTATTTTCTTATAAATAATTAATTTATTATTTTATATTATAAATAAAATATGATATTATTTTATATAAATATAACTATTTTACATACTAGTTTAATTGAATTATGCTATATTATTTTTTTGAAAATATAATTTTTAAAT
>JAUOBV010399527.1:0-10525 GCA_032360425.1 Rubia occidens | reverse complement strand
GTTCATGCAATTAGCCAGAACATGAAGAACAAGCCAACATAATAATCACAAAACACATAGAAATACGTAGATCTAAGAAATCTCACAAAACAAGCATTAATACATAAATACAAATATAATCCCCATATAATAATTAAATAATTCCTAAGCACTGAACCAAAGTATTTCATTGAATTCAAGACTTTTGGGCAAAAGAAAAATGAAGAGAAGAATGTAAAAAAACCTAGAGAGAAGGAAGAGTATTTTCTCTCTCTAACCTACTCTTAAAGTTAAAAAATGGGCATAAACTTAAATTCTAATAGACAAAGGTCCATATATATAGTAATAGGGAATTGGGCTTTCAAAAAGGCCCAAAAATGGCCTAAAACCATAGCAGCCGCAATTTGCACGACCAGTGGCAAACGACACGGGCCGTGCAACCTCGTGCAAGGAAGGGTGCATTGATTAACACAACCTGTGTAGCCTCGTGCAAGGCGGGGCTCTTGGACCTGCACGGGCCATTGTCTGGTGCTTGATCAGGAACTTCTGTTTTGCACGTCCCGTGTCGTTTGGCATGGCCCGTCGGCTGGGAGGAATTTTTTCTTAGAAAGTTAGTGCGGCCCATGCTATTATTCCCACCCTGCGGGCTGGTTTTCACTTTTGGGAATTGAAACGACGCGGTCAGTGTAAAATGGGACGGTCAGCCCCTACACTTAGCCTTTTGGGAGTGATTTTGAGCCACTAGTGTAGCGGCACCCATGAAAGTGTACGGTCTATGTAAAGGCCTTTGCATGACCCATGTAAAATTTTCATGGTCTGTGCTAGCCATTTTCACGGACCGTGCATGACTGGTGTAGGCTCTGTGCACGGATCGTGCCTGCTAGATATATTTGCACGGCTACGGATGAACAACATATCTGATTTGAGAGTTCTTGTAGTTGATTTTATAGTGCTCGAGAATATGAATCCAATGGTTTCACCTTCAATGGTTGATTCTTCTCATATTATTCTCAGAAATCTGTGAAACTCTCGGATTACATTTCCTCCTCTTCTTTGTCTTCCGTTCTTGGCATTCTTGAACTTCAAATCCACCTTTTCCAGGCTCAATTCCATTTACTACCATGCTTTGGAGTCTGTGGCCTTCGATCTTCTACCATCCTTGTGAATGGCCTTTAAATGTCTTCTACCACCCTCGCGGATGACCTTCTACAAAATGATGATGAAAAAGCACTCACAAGGAACCTTCTTTTAAGATCACAAAGCATAATTTAGGTGTCCATGAATACATAGTGTCCATTAGCATCAATTAAGTCTACAAAACTTGGGATTTAGACAAGAAGACCAATAATAGTCGTCTAAACCCTTTGTCGTATTAACCTAACTAAAACTAGCAATCAACCAAAGAAAACATGATAAGAAGTGTGCTGAATGCATTGGTTAATGCATGTATAAGGTTCCATATATCTCTCCACACTTAAACCTTTACTCATTCAACTTATTTCTAAGCTACCCTAATTCCACCAAAGATTGTAAGAATCTTACAACTCTCACTCTCCCCGAAAATGCTAAAGTAGCATATCCACCAAAAATGAAAGAAACAATGGAAAAAAGGCAAAGTAGAATGATAAGGGCCAAACTAGCTTACTCCACCGAAGAAGACGCTGAAGAAAATTCAAGAGATGTTGATGAAGAAACCGCCAAAGATGGCCAAAAGATGTTCGATTTCCACTTCCAGTTTCTCTCAATTTCTCTCATTTTCCCTAGGAGCTCTGTAGGGATTTTATCCTAGCATTCACACTTGTTGAGCTCACCTCTCACCTTTTCCCACACGGACTCTCATTTTTACCTAGGTTTTCCAACTTAGCCATGCCTAGCCTCTCATTTTTACCACGGTCTTTTGACCTATCCGGGCTTTCTTCCCATTTTTGCCTATTTTCCCTTTCGGGTTTTCAACTTAGCCAGGTATATATTTTTTTCATCATTTTTTTTCAAATTTTTTTGTGTAGCACAAAATGCCCCAAAGGTGAGCTTCATACTACAAAAACATCATGAAAAACAAAAATACACCACCAAAAGAGTTTCAACCCAAAACAACTACAAAAAGGTGGCCACGCATCTTAAAGCAAACCAACAACCCAAGAGTTCTCAAATACTAATGAGGGAAAATACCAAACACTAGGGAAAAAATGTCATTAAAACAATCATCACAGGCTTGAACACAAACATAGGGGATGCTACCATGAAGGGTGTTCCAACCCCTCTCCCACACTTAGTTTATGAATTTTCCCCTATGCATGTAACCAAGGTAAGAGAAAATGTTGGAAACATTGAAAAACATTCAGTTCCATCCCCGACGCCTAGCTCCTTACCCCTGCCAATTCAGAACCTGATGGTAGTAACCCTCTCCTATGTCTGATGTCCTCAGCCGGTCAATGATCTCCCTCATGCCATCGTGCAGCATCTCCATATATGCCCTGAGGTTGTGAAGGTTGTTGCCAACTCGATCAAACCTTTTTGCAGTGTCTCACTCATGATCATCCAGCTAGGCGCTGAGCCGATGTATATTTTGTCCAACTTCGAAGATGGAATCGCTTTACGACTGCATCCACTCTGGTCATTGTGGCTAATTCCACATATGGTATGAAGATGCCGACTGGAAACCCTGTGAGTAGTGCTCCTAGAATGAGCTATACTAAGGATGCTGCCATGAGTTTGTCCTGTGCTGAGAGGGAATGGATGCATTGTGGTAGTGTGGCTTAGGAGTGGAAGGAGCCCTACAACAATTACGCCTGCAAGACTCTGCAAAAATCATTGTAGTGGTAGGAAATGTTGTGCCTGTGAGAATTAATGCCATCGTGCCCTTTAGAATGGTAAGATTCCTCATGAAAGTGAGTGGGGCCCTGGTACGGTAGTGGTGCTCCAAATACTTTCTCAACTAGGGGCTATGGCACTTGGGGCTGCTCAAATATCGGCGGATGCACCAACTGTGGGAATTGAGAGGCGGCACACTGATCAAATTGGTGGTCAGTGAAGAGATGTGCTGGCTGCTCCGGAACCTGGTTATTCTCCTCCTACTCATCATCCTCTATAGGGACACCCAATATCACTCAGGATTCCTCACCGGGCTGTATAATCAAATCCTGTATCAAGAAGGTCTTAGCCAGTGCAATCCTACTCTCTTGGGAAAGCCTTATAAAATGATGGCCCTTGTAAATCTAATGGATGGTGTCATCCTTCACCTCGATCATATCTTCCTCCATGACTACAGAAGTGAGAGTGTAGGCAGCATTCGGGTTCTCCGGTATGTCATTTCTCACTGGAAGCTCAAAATTCTCTACCAAGAGAGAAATCATCCCCCCATAGCTATCTTTCCCGTTTGGTTCCTGGAGAGGTTGATACAGTGGCCCATAAACTCATCCAAAAAGCTAAGATAACTCCTCCCAGTGTAGATAGACCACAAGATCCTGCAGTATTATTAGTGCTGGTTGTTGCCTCCACATGACAACCGACTACCACACTCAGAAGTCGCGAAACATATCTCAATACCGGGTGGGCTATATCAGTGTTCTTGATCTTCCCTCTTGCAGCCATTGGGTGATAGAGAGCCAGAATGTATGCACATCGAAACCAACAGCCAACTTGTCGTACCCCCTAATCCTCCTGTATAACATTTACCTATAGATCTAAGCTATCTCCTGATGGGTCATAGAACGGACACAACCCCCAAGTGGAATCTCACTATCTTATCTCCTTGTCCATTGGTAGCCCTCAAAATGGCGGATAGGAATTCTAAGGTATATCTAGTACAGGTGGGGCTGCCAGCTTAGTGAATTCCTTAAGCCTAATCTTGTGCAAGAGCACTTGGACTGCGTTTTAGAGCTTGAGGTCCTTGAGGGTCCTCACATTTACAAAATTTGTCTCTTGGATGGGGCATTCAAAAATGTGACCCCACCGCTCTTGGTGCTTCTGACGGAGTGTAGTCAGTCCCATAAAAGATATTGTATCTTACCCTCTCCGTCTACGAGGCATAATGATATACAGTAACAAGCATCACCAATAAAAAGAAAGACTTCCAACCAAACACCCCCACTCAAAATATTCTCCCACAACAATCCAAATATCACAGTAATACCCCCCCAAACTTCAAGCATGCACATATCCAAGAAACATAAGAACTCCAATTCTTCCAATAAATTAAAATTAGCCAAATAACTCAAGGTGATGATTGGGATGATTTCCTTGCTCGATAAGTGTGCAGGAATACTCCTAGATCCTCTTGAAGCAAACTTTAATAGTCAAAATGGACCAAAAATTGAAATTTGGGAGAAAACTCAAAATCTGGCCGAACTGAAGTTTTATTTTTTTTGGGAAAATGGAAGTTTTTCTAGGAAAGTGATTAATGGGTTTTTTTTGGGCTTAGAAAGAAGAATTTATATATGGTGGAAATGAATAAGAGGAGAACTGAGAAAATTATGGGGAAAATGGTTTTAGGGAGGGAGGAGGAGAGGAAATCGGCTAGTGGGAGAAGAAGAGAAGATGAGAGTTGGGCATGAGGGGCATATATAGGGGTTCATGAGAAGTTTAATTGAGTAGGTTGGATAGGCTACATGGATTCCTAGGCCAGATCCGTGTTGACACGTGTCGGCCCATGCTGGGCGTATGCTGGCCCGTGCCCAGTGTGTGCCACCCTCGTGTTGGCGCATGAGAACCTCCGTGCTGGCTCATGGGAACCTCCGTGCTGGCGCATGGGAACCTCCGTGCTGGCACACATTTCCTTTGTGCTGGTGCGGTCCAGCTTATGTCGACGAGAGGATCCCTTGTGCTGGTGATTGAAGTCCTCGTGCCGATACGGTTCCAACCATGCCATGGCGCACATGCTTGCCTCGTGTCACTTGAAAAGCCCTTGTGGTGAAGCGGCCTGGGATGGGCCGTTCCTTGACACATCCGTGCTGGCTTGATTCAGCATAAGGCTTTCTTGAATCCTTTTTCCTCCAACTTTCCCATTAAATTCCTTCACCCAAAAACATGAAAACAAATATTAGTACTATTCTCAAATAGTTTTTGATGACTAATAATCCTAGAACACCATAAAAAATCAAACACATTCCCAAAAACTTCAAGGGAAAATTTTGAAACCACTAATATAGAATGGAATACACCGTATTTTTATTGTCATCCTCGTGACTTATTATTTCATGTATTTTTAAAAAACTAAGAAAAATGGTTTGATAGGTCACCGGAATCACCATTTTGACAACACCAACAACCACGTCCTTATGGACGGGTCACCACATTACTTTCGGTTTACCTTTTATCTTAGGAGAAACATACCAAAGATGCCTATCTTTCTCAATCGTAGATATATTTTTGTTGAGTTTTGGAGTAGGTAGGGATTTGGGAGTTGGTAATTCCTTAACCTGCTTCTTACTCCGCTGCACGTTAGTGTGAGATATCGGAAGCAAAGCATCTTTAATCACATTAGAAGAGACAAATCATCAACAAGTGTATCATCACAAAATTCATTCATACAAGATAGAGCATGCAATGTTTCTATGTTGGGCAACACCTCATCATCATCAAGAATTTCATTTAGGCATTTAACATCTTTAATCATACAAAAGTTCTCATGTTGATCAAGTTATTCACATCAAGTTATGCCTTTGCACAAAATAGATGGATTAGGTGAATAATGCTTAGATTTAAAAATGTCAAACCCCACCTTATAGATTGCATCCTCTAAGGTTAGTGTTACCAAATGAACGTCTATATTTTTTCTTGACGTTTTAAGAAAAAGTCTCCCCAATAAAATTGAGGGCACACCACCATCGTGCGCTACGTCAAGAATATATAAATCCACCAGAATACTAAATTGCTACCCTAACCATTACGTCCTTAATTAAACCTTGAGGGCTGCTTTGTAATGATCGTCTAATTGGAAAATTACCCTAGTTTCCTTAAGCTCACCTATGTCTAGGTTCTCATAAAGGCAGAAGGGATAATTTCAATAGATGCTTCTAAATGAATCATAGCATTCTTCACTAATTTACCACCTAAAGAAATAGGAATTGAAAAAAATACCAGGGTCATCACATTTATTTGCAATTTCTATGATTAAGAGTAGCAACTCCCCTATTTTCAATTTTCCTAATTCCCAAGTGGTTTATTCCTCTATTTGGTGCATGCAACTTTCAAGAATTTAGCATAAGAAGGCACATGCTCCATCAAGTCCAAGAATGGAACGCTAATCTCAACCTTCTCGAAGATCTTACAAATGTGCTCATAATTGGTTGACACCTTCGGCCTTCCCCTAAGTGCACTAGGGAAAGGTGGCAGAAGATTCCCCCTCGCCTCGGGTGTTGGAAGTTCCTTGATGAGTTCCTCCTCCACTACAAATTTGTGCTCCTCCAAGTTGGTTTTGTTGTTCTCCATGACCAAGTTACCTTCTTGTAAGATCTCCTTCTAGGGCTCACATACCTCTTTCCAGCTTCTTAGCTTCAAAGCGCTCACATTCCTCAAATTGATCTCCAGCTGGAAAGGAAGCTTGCCGTACTCTTTGGTCTCAAGTCGGCTCACCGAGGTGGTAAGTTGCTCGACTTAGATTTCAATATTCTTGATGATAAAAATTCCCTAGCCCTGAGATCTTCAATCTCTCCCCTTGTGCGCTCCGCAAAAACATCATGCTTCTTAGCTAATTGAGAGATTGCTTCCTTCTCGATCCGATATGCGGAGTGAGGCATTGTTGTTGGAAGACCCTTATCCCCTTGGATAGGGTTGAGGTGGAGCTTTTCTACCTCGGTCGTACCCTTTCACTTGATTCTCCTCACGCCAATGTAAGTTGAGGTGATCGCGGTACCTCAGGTTGAAGGTATTCATGTAGGAGTCTTGCCTTACACCTACTTGGTTCCCACATCCTTGTTCTTGCTCCCTACCAAATTGTTGTCTTTTTCCACCATTTTTGAAATCCAACGTCTTAACTTCCTCCTAATATTCCACCACTTTTGGGCAAACATCTGTGTGATGATCAAGGCTGAAAATTCGACACTTTTACTTGTTGAACCTCCCTTTCATGAACTCTTTAATTTTGGAAGTAAGAGCTTGAACTCACCCCTCTAGTTTGGGAGAATGGGACGGCTCATATACGGTATTAACTCTCGATCTTGTACCAAATTAACTTCCTTCTACCATTTTCCATCTTTTCAAAGAGTGTCATTGCATCCCTTGGGATTTTGTTGGGGATTGAATCATTTCAAGCGGTATTCATCATTCGCATGTCATCATCACACAACCCCTCAAAGAAATAGTATACCAAATCCTTCTCCATTAATTGATGACAGGGACAGTTTGCCAATAGCCTCTTGAATCTTCCCAATACTCGTAGAGGGATTCATTAGCGAACTGAGAGATATTGGAGAGCTGTTTCTTCAAACCCATAGAATTTGAAATTGGGAAGTATTTCTCAAGAAATATGTGCTTCATGTCCATCCAGGAGTTGATGCAACTGGGTGGAAGGTAGTATAACCAATATTTAGCCGCATCCTAAAGTGAGAAGGGAAACAACCTCAAATTGTAATCTTCCTCCGAGACTCCCAGCGGCTTCATGTTGGTACAAACTAGATGAAACTCTAACAAGTGCTTGTTTGGATCTTCACCGGCCATTCCATGGAAAGTTGGCAAGCATTGGATTATTTCTCTCTTGAGCTCACAAGTAACATTGGGTGGAGAGGGTGGGAAAACAATGCAAAGTGGTCCATTTAGTCACAAGTCGCGACACTCCCATCGAGCTCACGACCAAAATCATAAGTTTTGGTGAAAATGTGAACTCCCAGTTCCATTTTGTCGTGAGTAGCGATAGGTCTTCGCGAGTTGCGAAGAAAATCAGAAACATTTTGAAAAATGAAAGTCCCATGTCTGAAAATTAGCGACTCACGGCATGCTTGTCGCAAGTATGACGTCAGTTTGACTTCAAAATACCCCTTAGACTACCTCATCACGACTCGTGACAATGCCATCGCAAGTCGTGACACTGCACGTATAAGAAAAAAAAGCAGAACCTCATTTTTATGCATAAACTTTCGTAACTCTGCCGCCCTCTCCCATAAACCACCACTCCAGCTCCACCAAATCCAACCGGAAATCAACTTCTAATCTAGCCGAAATCATCCCCATCTCAATCCCCATTCCATTTCCACTCTATTACACCCTAAACCCTACCAAATTTCTCCAAGAAACCCAAAACCCTAACCTTTGGGGATTTCAAAATTGCAAGTGAATAGGGTAAGGAATCTTTGTGGGCTCAGTTTATCTATCATCCAAAGCATTTATTTGGTACATTTCTTCACCTTTGTGTTCTTTAATTGTGATATTTATGGAATTGGTGATTTGTGTGAACTTGGGAACTATGCGATGTTTGAAACTTTTTGTGATAATTTGTGATATGGATTTGGATTGTTGACATGGAAAATGTGGCTTGATTAATGTGCAATTGTTGGAGGATACTTGGACTAGTTTAACTTTGGGCATGAATGCTAGAATTTTGGACTTAGTTAATTTTGGCTAAGTAGAGAGTGATTATGCTAAGTTTAGCTTTGATTTTAAAGGATTAAACTGGTGAATGTTTTGACATTAGCTAACCATGATGTTAGGTACCTGTGATTTTTGATTAAAATTAGTGGCTATATGTAGATCTCAAATTGTTGGAGACTACGATACATGACTTGGATTGTATAAATAGGATATAAGTGTGGCATATTGTATCTAGCAATGCAATTGGATTTAATTTACACACATAGACATATGTGCATTATTGCATATTTACATTGGCTTTTTGATGATTTTTGTATGTTAACTACAATTGCTAATTTCTATAATTATGATTGGGTGCTTATTGCTATGAGTTTCCTACTAATCTGGATAATATCTTCTTTTGAGATAATATCCAAGTGATTATTGCATAAAATTTTCTCTTATATCCTTGTGTGTTTGACATTTCTTGTTGTGTTGCCAGATATGCCTCAGAAGAGACCTAGAGTTACTCGAGCTGCGAGCGCATCTGTTCCACCTTTGCTTTCTCCCCCGGTTCCCGAGCTAATACCACCACGCCCTCCAAATAGATTCATGGGGTTACACCGGATCATCGACGCCTGTGCGGATAAATGAGACCATTTATCCTCAAGGAAGATCCAAGATACTTTTGTTGCAGATGAGAGTGCTTTGGACACTCTTCAGCTGAAGGAGCTGGTTCTATGCCTCCCGATAAAAGAGGTATGTGGGGTTTCTTATCACGGGGAGCACCCACTTACCGGAGGTACACCTTGGAGTTTCTATCCACTATGTGGGCATACACTAAGAGAGACAGAGTGAAATGCGAGAGGTTCATTCGATTCCATTTGAATGACAAGTCTATTGAGATGAGCCTGTCGCAGATTGAGGAGGTATTTTGTTGGAATGGAGCGGAGATCCGAGCAAGGTTCGATCCAAATGCTCATACTCCCAACACTGAGAAGAGCTTCATATTCTGGAATACAATCACAAGGAAGCTGCATAATGTGAGGGATAAGATCAATGTCATCATCCACCTTGCCCTACGGTTCGTGCATTGCCTCTTGTCAACCACTTTGTTCTATCGAGCTGAGGCGACGAACGTGTCAAATGATGAGATTCGATTCTTGTGTGACCTGACTAGTAAAGGGACATGTTATGGTAAACTCCCCCGTAATTAAGACCACTAATAACCCGGGGGAATTCCATTGGTTATATGGAGCGAGTGGTGCTATATTCATGAAGTTCCCACAGTCCCATTAAACTAAGCTGGAAGGGACACCCCAGTGGATGATTTGGCGATTACGTCACAAACTGAGTGCAAATAAGGTTTTCAGTGGGAGCTCAATAACCTCCTAATATGGGCTGATGATGTTGTTCTTCCTTTTGGCCAGCCTAGGCCGCATGATTCACCACACTCGCTACCTCACTCTCCAAAGTAACAACAAGCTTATCTGATACAGGAGGACCACGCATACATCCAGTTTTTGTAGCCACCCCCAGATTTCTGCTCCAGACTGGAGGGCATGATCTTTGACACCACTATGTTCATATCGCGGAGCTTCATAGAGATGGACGAGGAGATTGATCTTCTCTCATCCAGGGTACATGACATTCAGATGCACATTAGTGGTTCCTCGGGCCCTGATCCTGGGGTAGTGAGGCACAGGGAGTGGTGATAGCAAAACGATGACTGGATGGCCCAGTACAGAGTGCTACTCCAGAGATGACGGTTCATCCTCACATCAGTGATTATGAGCATTTTCACACTCCCCTACTTTGATTTGTATTGTGTTTTCCCTATTTACACTAGATTGGGGGCAATGTAGTGCTTTAAGTGTGGGAAAGGGATTTGGCATTTGTTACTTTCTTTTGTATGATTTAGAGTTGGAGGCTTTGGGATATTTTTTGGTGCTTTGTTTTGGATGTATTCAGATGCTTTTAGTATCTTTGACATGCGGGAAGCTTTTTCTATTTGTGATTGAAAAAACAAGAAAAAATGAAAAAC
>JAUOBV010399419.1:0-10525 GCA_032360425.1 Rubia occidens | reverse complement strand
TCAGCGTGACTTAACCCCCCAGAATCCCAATGTGGTGTCGGAGGGCTGGGGCGCCCAAGGCTGGCGTACAGCCTTTAGATCTACATGTGCCTAATTAAGGCTAAAAGACTTGGGAAGGAAGAGTCGGGAGAAGACTTAGAATGAAGACTTGTAACGAAGAGTGGATCCAAGAAAATCAAAGGATAATAATTTATAATGACTTCGAGGCCTACCACTGTGAGACTAAGACTATGTGCAGTGGTAAACCCGCTCTAAACCCGTTTAATTCATTAAATAACCAATCTCTCTTTTCTACATCAGTAATTGAGTCAGTAACTAAATCATTCTATTTTTTCCCACAGTGGTTGAGCCAACTTTGAACTCACTCCATGGACCCTACTTGATTCTCTCTATCTTACTCATTATTTTTCATCTTTAATATGTAATTTAAATAAATTTACCTTACAAAAAAATTCAAATGTGAAATTTAATAATATATTAGTAATTTTTTAATTTCATTTCAAAAAAAATTCCAGAAATTAAATTCAATATTAAAATTTATTTTATGAACCATAATTAAAATGAATCATGTATATTTTTTAAATACTGTAATTTTATTTTATTTTAAATGACCAAATTTGATTTTTTGAATTTTTTTATTATTATTGTTTTTTGTTGGGACACGTGGCACCACCAGGTTGGTACACGTGTCCCAATCTGATTTTCAAAAAAATAAAAAGGGAGGGGGACATAGGTGCCATGTGGCCCAATCATAGGGTGTCACATGGCACCTTTGGTCAAAAAAGCAGCTGCGCTGACACAATGGCCAGGCAGCACATGGCCTTCGCGGGCTGCATTTAATGCAGGGCCGGCTACATTTTAAAACCCGAAGGAGTGGGCTGCATAATGCAGCCCGCTTTGAGACCTCCACTGTGGGGGTTTTCGGGTTCATTTCGTCCCAATTTTTAATTAAACCCGAATTAATCCCCCACTTCACATGCTCTAAGACCATGTACAATACTAAACATGTTCTGAGTCCGCTCTTATGGTTTCAGCTCATTAAATAATCAATCTCTTTGTTCCACCTCAACAATTGAGCCCACAACTAAATTACTTCATTTTTTTCTCCGCAATGGTTGAGACCACTATCCCACTTGATTATCTCTATCCTACTCATTATTTTTATCTTTAATATTTCATTCAAATAAATTTACCTTACAAAATAAATTGAAATGTGAAATTTAATAATACACCTATAATTATTGAATTAATTTTGTTTTTTCAAATTTAATTTTCAGAATTAATTTCAATTTTAAAATTTATTTTATGAACCGTAAAAGAACCATATATATTTTTTTAAAGAATGTAATTTTTTAGTTTTAAAAAGAACCAAAATTTAATTCACAAACTCTTGTTTTAGCCAGCCTAAACTTTAGGCCAGAGATTATTATGCAATTATAAGAAGTTTCATTTGGTATGGGGTTTTAAAAAGAATTTGCTGAAAATTTAAGGAACTACTGTGCAATTGTAAAAATAATATGTATATATATATATATCACACAAAAAATCATAATTTCATTTTGCATTTGTTGTCTCGCCAATCGATAATCACCACCTGACGCCGATAACCACTACCGGATGCTTGAATTTTAACGGAATTTTGTCGGAATCTTACAGATCTGTTCTTCTGTCGAATTTCGGCCTCCTACACCTCCGATATCCGTCGCGAAACCCCTGCCTTCGTGCCCTAGCTCGCTGGCACGCCGATTCAAGGTGATTCTCCGGAGGCGACAGCACCGGAGTCGAGTCTGTTGCTGCGGAGTTTGAGCCACGGCGATAGTCACGGCAGAAGTCGCTAGCTGAATTGGAGAGTCTCGACGATGCGAGGCGATCAATTACAGATCGATAGCTGGCTGAATTACAGATCGATCGATTGATCGTTGGCTGAATTGCAGGCGATCAATTGCAGAGTCTCGATAATCGCTGGCTGAATTGCAGATCAATCGGAGTTTGACCGCGACGGTGGCGACTAAGGCAGCGGACGGTGGCGACAGTGGAGGCGGATAGCTGAGCTTTGGCTCATAAGATAGTTTTAATGTTGTGTTTTACAAAAAAAAAGTAAAATTGAGGTTCAATATTTTGTTGACTGGGCTTAAATCATGAATAATTATTTGTTCTAGATTTTTTCAGCTACATGTAATTGTATCGTTGAGTCTTATTTCTCCCAATATTTACTGGTTCAATTATGCTGTGAGTGTTTGTAACCTAGGTGCTCTTCAGCCACGGGAAAATTAGGTTCGGAGCTCTTACTTTGGTGGTGGGATGATTCAGGTAAATAGAAAAGGTGTTTGGCTGAGAAAATATGCGGCCTGCTTGCTAGCGCGAGATCATGCGTTGTGAGAGCTTCCTTTGCTAATCTTACTAATGAAATCACTACAGTTGGCACCTGGCCGAGTTGTAGGAACATGATCGGGCCCTGATTCTTCGCGAGGTTGCATAGCGATTCATGCGGCATCCTGCCTAGTAGATGAAGGTTTCCGATGATTGGAAGTTTTGGAGGGCATGGTGGGAGTTTGAGACTATTTCTGCTTCTTCTGTTGAAGAAGATGATCAAGTTGAGAATAGTTGCTAATATTGATGCAAAAATGAAGCCTTCCTTGTGCCACTCCAAGGAAGCCATTGGAGTTGTTTCAGCTGGTAAGAAAGATGAGATTTTTTATGGAACTGTGTGTGGCGAAATTGATATTGAGATGCTGGCTATCCTGATGAAGAGCTTTTTGTGCTGCCACTATTTTTAGTATGGGAAACTTGACGAAGACTAATACTTTAGGAGGGTGATAGGATGTATGGGCCACTTACGCTAGCTGTTGTTGGGTAAATGAATGTCATTGCTCAGCTCAAGATAACATAATACAGATTTAACGTGGTTCACTAAATATGTTGGTTATTTTTATGGACAGAATCAGATTAACTTATTAGTCAAATGAGTTAGACATATTACACATGTCAGGTATTACGTCATGCAAGACTATTCAACCCAAATTACAGATATAAAATGGTGATTTATAGACTAGAACATATATATTTAAAACTCACACCTAACAACTCTAACTCTCCCTCTATTTATAAGAGTTTGAGTGCAGCTCTAGAGTTTTTCAATTAATGTATCTAACTCTTGAAATTTCCAATTAACGAACTATCTTTGAGTTGCCCAAACATTAACTCAAAACTCTTGACTTTCTCATTTATTAATCTTTTGGAATTTGAATAGATGCCCAAAAATTTCCCTCTCGATTCAAAATTCAAAAGGCGAATAAGACACTAAAGCAAGAAAGGGTCATTAACACCGATAATTTCCCGCAGTTGCACTGATAATTTTCCACACCATATGGGTTTACATATAAATTTGAACAAATACCATTATGCAACCAGAAAAAAAATCCATGCGATCAAGTTGAAGTTTCACTTACAGTTGGGGTAGTATGGCAACAGTACTAATACTAACATATAGTCAGAGGAAGGAAACATTAACGTAGAAACAAAATTGCAAGTAAATAACCAAAAGCCGGATGTAATATAGTTATAAAATGGTTAAAGAGTAGTAGAAGAAAACAGGTTAGGAAAATAGAAACAGGTAAACTCGCGGGACTGGCTATTTTATTGATCATCGATTAACTGTAAACCCAACCCGCTCAACTTATATTTTTCAATTACCCATTAAACTTATTACTCATTTTACCCCCACCTGTATTTAAAAATAGATAACTCGCTTGACCCACGGCGGGTTTATTTTACCACCCCTAAGTCTGACGTAAATGTAATTTGTACAACCAGTATTTTGTGTATATTGAGGAATTAGAACGAGATGGAAGTCTGGCCACACAAGATTCAACATAAGAGGGTTTGGGATTTCGATAGTGGAAACACTTTCATCAAAATTCTTAGAGTCTGTTTCTTGCGAGACCGTCTCATGGTGAGACTACGGGCAAACTATAAATAATAAAGATAATAAATAAGAAGCTCTGGAATTCGGAGTCTAACATGCAATATTTTTCACGGGCAATATCTGAACAATGCGCCTAAACTAAGGGTCTAAAATGAAATTAAACAAATTTTGAAACAGGTCCAGAGACCTTCTTCTTCTCAATCGGTCCGACGTCGATTGCGTCTCTTTGCAATTTTTGCCACCATCGATCCAGCATTGATTCCTGTAAGAACAACCTTGCGTTTATCGCGTATCCGGTAGGATTTCTAGTATGATCTCGTCACTGCCATCGAGCTTTGATTTCATTCACCCTGGGTGTTGTTTTGGTCGGATTTCAGTCAGTTTTTCATTGGATCTGTGGAAACTGATGAACTTTTAGCGACGAGAAGAACCTGGAAACCTTGTTTCAGAAGAATCATGTCTCCTCGTTGCCACTTTTTTCACCGTCAACTTTCCCGTGGGTGATTTGATTACAGTACACTCATCGATTTCCTAGCAAAGGGTTTAATTTTCCTGTGGGTGGTAGAAGAATCTGACGCTTAGTAGCCTGTCGCACTCACGGCAGCCTCGATTTCCTGGCGGTTCGGTGTAATTTAGCGGTTGGATTACGCCAAGCAAGAACAAGGTAAGAAAGTTTGGTCGCAACTCTATTTCCCAGCGGGTAATTCGATTTTTTTGCAATGCAGACCGGGTTGAAATCAGGTTTACGAGTTGGGTTTTAATCTGGGTTTCGCACAGATTTTGGGGTGAATATTTAGGTTTTGATATTATGTCTAGGGCTATTTATACCATTTTGATCCAATTAATACATCAAATTAAAATATTAGTGCATCAACTTAAATTCTTTAACTATAAAATAAAAATAAGAGCAAATGACTTAAGTAGCCCTCAAAATATACCCATTGTTCACCTTTTGCCCTCCATTTTTTCTCCAAACTTTAGCCCTCTGAACTACCAAAACTGGCAACTTGTACCCCTTCTGTCAGGTCAAACCGTTAAGATATGGTCAAAGCATTAATTTTAGGGGCAAAATAGTCATTTTTCATTTTCTTTTATCTTTTTTCCTCATTCTTTTCATTTTCATTTCCTTTTCCACTTTGCTCTTCAGCCCACTTTCCTCTTCAGCCACCACCAGCACCGCCTCCCCGCCTCCTCACCCTTCGGTTCTTCTTTCGATGAAAACCTCGTCGTTGTGGTTTCAGAATCTACCATCGTCACTGGAAATCTTCGATGCCATTACCACCTTTGTCTCCATCACGCTCACTATCAACCCTGTTTTCTTTCTTTCAATCTCATCGCCTCACCCAGAAAATCCGATGGCATCTTCAATCACGAATTTCCGGTGAATTTGACAAAATTGTCTTCAATCATAACTCATCCCCCGTCGACACCACCCAATTTTGCCCTTAAAAATTGACCTTTTGATCTAATTTAACTGTTTGACCTAACATAAGGGCCACAATTCATCAATTTCGTAAGTTCAGGGGCCAAAAGTATGGGGGAAAAGTAGAGGGCCAAAGGTGAACAATGGGGGCAGTTCGAAGGCCACAAAATTCATTTGCTCTAAAAATAGTAATTAGAATTAAAAATAGACTAAATTATTTTTTTGGTCCCCAATATATATTGAAATGCTATCTTTTGGTCTCCAGTGCCAAAACCGCTTATATTCAGCAACCAACAAATACAAAATGATTTGTTTGATCCCCAAAACCAGATTTTGGTTGGTTTTCAGGTAATGTTAAGCTATTATGTGAAAAGATATTTTTGCCCCTAAGAAAAAATTGAAAATTGGGTGGTGTCAGCTTGTCAGCTCCGATGAAATTCCACAATGAAATTTCACCCATGGCCATAAATTATAAGTTGGGACTAATTGGCATCAGCTCACCGCGATGGTGGGGTGGGCGGAGTGGTCTCTGTGTTTCAAGCTTCTCCGTATCCGGCTAAGAAGCTTCGTCTCCGACATTCAAATTTGAAATGCCATCATCGATGATGGTGGGATGGGCGTAGTGGTCTCTGCAATTTGAAACGTTGTCGCCTCGATTCGAATTGCAGAGACCAAGGGATTCAACTTTTGCAATTCGAATCGATACCTAGGTAGTGGTCTTTACAATTCAAATTTCCTCGCCGTCACCGACGAAGACGAACCTTAGCTCATTGCTATCAATCGTTCTGCAACCACAGAGGCGGAGCTAGTCAAAATTCACTGCGCTCGTTGATCGAAAATACGAGGTGGTGCAAATTGGTCATGAGCGCAAGGTGGTGTGAGTTGGTTAGAAGCGCGAGGTGGTTGATTCAAATGGCCGTGGAGGGAGTGGTGTGAGTTGGTTGGAAGGGGCAGTGGTTGACGACAGTGAGAGAAAGTGTGGCGTGGGTGAGACGAAGAATGAAGAGGAAGGAGAACAGCGGTGAGGGTGGTGAGAGTGAGAGCGGCGGAGGATGGTGGAGATGGAGATATGGCCGGCGAGGCTAAGTTTTAAAAATATTATTGTTATTTTAAATTGAAATATTTTAAATTTGTAAAATTATATTTAAAAAATACCCCTGGTTATATCGGAAAATAGTTTTTTTATTTGAAAACCACCTTTGGGGACCAAAATTTTTATTTTGTATTTGTTAGTTGCTGAATATAAGCGGTATTGGCACTGGGAACCAAAAGATGATATTTCAATATATGTTGGGGGACCAAAAAAATACTTTAGTCTTAAAATAATAAAAATTACTCAAAGAACAGTTATATATTATATAAATATTAATCATATTAAAGTACATAAACATCACATAAGCAAATAAAAAGAAATATCAAATTAAAAATAGTAACAACATATCCAATAAAATACTAAAATGGATACAAAAATAATTAAACATTTAGTAAAATACAAAACATAAACATCAAATAAAAAAGTTTAAACATTAAAAATACATCAAATTAGAGTAAATAAATATAAAATAGTAAACACCATGAACTTTAAAACATTAAAGTGTGCACCAAAATATTACATTAAGATCGGGAAAATGTAACATTAATATCAAAATTTTAAAAATCAATTCAAAATATTGAAACATCAAAGATACATTAAATAAAAATCTAATATTGAGAAATTAGAAACATCAACAATAGAAAAAAAAAATTAAAAGTCAATATATGTTACTGAAACATGAAGAATATATTAAATAAATATCAATATTTAAAAATAATAAATATCAATATTAAAATTTTAAAAATCAATTCATACTATTGAAATATCAAGAATACATTAAATATAATATAATATTTAAAAAATTAAAAAAATTAATATTTAAATTATTAAAAAATCACAAATACAATAAAAAAATCAAAAACAATAAACATCAATGATATAAATTAAATAATTCACACGAATGAAACATCAAAAATACATTAAATAAAAACTTTGATATCCAAAAATAAGAAACATCAATATCAACTTCTAAAATGGCATGCTAAAAAACTAACACATCAATCATAAAAAAATATAAATTAAAAATTAAGATAGTAAAATATTTCCAAACTAGTGTCAAAATAAGTAAAGTGTAAAAAAATTAACGTATAAACACAAGATCTATAATTTAAAAAATCAAAATTGAACTTTAAAACACATGATTTAGTTTTGGTTGAAATATCAACTACTAAATATGAAACATCAAGTCTGCTAGTAAAAACCAGCGCATTGCGCGAAAAAGAGGAAAAATTTGATCCGTTGATTTCTCCGATCCGAATTCTTGGCCAGCGAGATTCTTTTGACCCGAAATCATTAATTCTCCATTTATTTATGCCCAGCACCCCCAGAAAGTGGTATTTACACCCACATCATGCATTTCTCTCCCAAACTTTTTAAAATTTTATGGAATCTCATCTTTAATTAAACTTCATAATAGTGCACATTAATTCTTAATCTCGTTGTAATACGATCTCACACAAAACTTTGTAAAATTCTCATCCCAATTTAGAAACTACATAGACGCACATGGCACAAGAAATACCAGGCCTGTTACCTTTGTTAAAGGGTAATCTTTTGTAAATTTCCCACATATAAGAGGTTAAGGGAGCACATATAATCCCCCACTCATATATTCTTTCGTCCCGTGAGTATAGATATATGTATTTTTCATGATTTTCAATGGTTATGTTTGACCGTCAATATCTCTAGCTACATACAATAATTTCGCATAAAAAATTATGTTTAAAAAATTGATGTTAAGATGAATCTAATAGGATCTCACATGATATTTTTATTATAAATATATTAAATTATATTTAAAGTCAAATTTTATAAAATTAAAATTGAAAAAGGTAAATATGCCAAAACTCATAGGACGGATGGAGCATAAGAGTATTTTAAAAAAAAACTTCTATTAATTATATATTTATATCGGTCTAACAGTTATGCGATATAAAACAAAATTGATTTAAGTGCTAAAATAATCCCGACTTTAGGCTGAAAGTGCGAATGTAACCCTACAATCTCAAAAAATGCAAATACAACCTTTGACCGTGTTGACTTTTTAGTCAACAGTCATATTACTGGATTTTCTTGAAGAGACCAATTTGCCCTTAGCCTATTTCTCCTCTTTTATCTATTCTTTTTTTTTCCTCTGGCCCGTTCCCATTCTTGCTCAAACCCGTCTTCTCCTTCCTTTGGACGCACAAAACCTAAGAACCATCCTTCTTCCCCACCGATCGTTGCCACCGCCAGAAGATCCTTTTTTCGCCGTCACCGCTTTCACCTTGGCCTTGTCGTCAGCGTTTACGGGACTCCCGCTCAAACCCGTCTTCTCCTTCTCTTAGAAACACAGAATCCAAGGAATGTCCTTCTTTCCCAAAAATTGTTGCCACCACCGGAAGCTCCTCTCGCCGTTTTCATTTTCACCTTGGATTTTTCATCAAAACCTCTTTTTCTTTCCCCATCAATCAACAATGATGAATTGGTGAATTTATTTTCGGGCTAGGACTAGGCCAAGGCCGGTAGTAGCTATTGCAGCGGTGCTGCCCAGATCGGTCGAAGCTAGAGGTTCGGTGGCATCGCGGGGACAGCGGCCGATGGATGCTGGCATTGCTCAGCTCGAGTGGTGGAGGAGATGTCGCGGCTTGGAAAGTTATGGTCCCGCCACCCGGCGACCGCTAAGCCGTACGGGAATCATACGGGCTGAAGGAGCTTGACTCACCGCCACCAGTGGAGCCGGAGGAGCAGTGACCTTCAGAACCACCATCAGACCCTTGGAATTCCTCGATAAGAAGGCCTTCAGTGGCCGAAGTGACGGAGTAAGTCAATTGGCAGGTAGGGCGACGGTTTGGGGTGGAGAAAGTGGAGAGCGGCGGTGAACTAGCTGATGGCGGGTAAGGTGGTTTCGGGCTGGGTTGGGGTGGTGTGAGGATAGCAGGTGGCGGGGTGGGGTGGCTGATGGCTGGATTGGGGTGGTGGTTGGCTAGCTGGTGGCGGGCTGGGGTGAGGTGGCAGCGGCGGCGGGAAGGAGGGAGCGGGTGGTTTTTTGGTGATGGGAGTGGTGAATCGAGGGTTGTGGGGGTGGTTGTGCGGTGGTGAGAATATACTGGTTGTGGCAGAACACGACGGAGGAAGAAATGAAGAAGGTGAAGCGGGAGGAGGAGAAAAGGGAGGTCAACATAAATAGGTCCAAGAAAAGAGGGGTATTTCGGGGATAAGAATTTCATATTTATGGTCAAGGGTATTTTAATCATTTTCATTTTTCCTCTTTGTCGTAATTTAGAGGGTCAACGCTGGAAAGAGGGATTTTGGGTATATCGGCGCAAATGTGCCCAAAGTTAAGGTTAGATTGGCACATACAATAAGAACTCGGAGTTATTTTGGCACTTTCTGAGATTGCAGTGTTATATTGGCACTTTCAGACTAAAGTTAGGGTCATAAATGTAAATATCCTAACAAAATTTTGTGCTTCATGAGACAAAAAAAAAACAAAAACCCTACCTCCTTCCTAAAATAGATGTCAAGCCTGTCATCATCTTTCTAATGCTAAAAATAGCCGCAGAACTTGTATTTTAGGACAGAGTAGCTCGATTTCTTCATAAGCAATATCATCAGACGCCTCATCTTCCTTAGCAACTCAAACTTCAATGGCACTCTTGTGGTGGCAGAAGGCAGGCTTCATTTTTGCATCATTATCACTAGCCATTCTGCTCAACTTGATTTTCTTCAAATGAAGAACAACAGAAGCAGGCGCAAACTCCTACATGCCCTCCAAAACTTCCAATCATCGGTAACCTTCATCAACTAGGAAGCATGCCTCATTAATCTCTTCAAAGCCTCGCGAACAAGTTCGGCCCCATCATGTCCCTGCAGCTCGGCCAGGTGCCTAACGTAGTGATTTCATCATCCAGATTAGCAAAGCAAGTCCTGAAAACACATGATCTTGTACTAGCGAGTAGGCCTCGAATATTCTCAGCCAAGCAGCTATTCTACAACTGCACTGATATCGCCTTCTATCCATATGGCTGTTGGGAATTGATTAAATCTAATTTAGCGGAATATCAATAACCATATTCAAGATCTCATGCATGTATTTAATTCG
>JAUOBV010399418.1:0-17995 GCA_032360425.1 Rubia occidens | reverse complement strand
ATAAAATTTGTCGCCGATCTGGCCATGAAGCCCTCAACTGCTGGCAGCGACTACACACCTCTGAGTTCCCACCAACTTTTACGCATCCAAACTGTTCCGGTCAGCCTCGCTGCCACAATTGTACCCACCAGCAGCAGTCGCCAGTCGCCAGTCGCCATCCGCCACATGGTAGGCTTATCCTACGGCTCTCATATCACCACCTTCTACCCTTCATGGTTCTTTGATTCTGGTGCTACGAATCATATCACCTCTGATTTCTCCAATTTTTCTGTTCACTCCGATTACACCGGTAATGACGGCTTACAGGTTGGCAACTGTCGTCTCTCCCTATTTGGTTTATACTATTTTTTCCATCTGATAACTAGCATGTTCCTTTACATAATATTTTATTTATTCCTAATGTCTGCAAAACTCTTCTTAGTGTCTCTCAAATCATTAAAGATAATAATGCTTATTTTTTTCCAAATCATTGTTATGTGAAAGATCAGCAAGGTCGGACACTTCTAACCGAAACCATTGAATATGGTCTTAATCGCCTCAGCCCACCAAGTCCGTCATCCAAAGCTCTTTCGTGTGCTCTCCTTGGTGAGCGCACTGGTCTTCAAACCTGGAACGAGTATTTTGAGCATCCCAATGAGTCATCATTTTGTCATCTACTTTCTCGTTTTAAGCTTCTTGTGTTGGTGTCGTATCCCTGATCATGCTAGATTTATGATATTCACCACTTGGTCACTGTGAACTTGTAAGAAAGATCCTAGAAGTGATTCTGGGGAAAGAGCTCTGACGATCATGTCAGTTTCTTCCTTAAGAGAAATTGGTATTTTCTCGGTTTAGTGCCACTTACATGAGCCAGTGTTGCTCTCCTTGTATTTATAATATACTACAGTCATTGCTCTGCATTACTAGGGTTTCAGATTGTGGGTTAGACGTAGTTACATTGTGGTTTCTATAATCCCGGTTCGTGGCTGGGTCTAGGTCGTGCTTCCACCTTTCTCGGTTTGTGGCTGAGTGCTTTTGGATAAGGGTCCTACTTTCTTTGTTCGTTGATGGCATGGTTCCATCGTTATTGGTTCGTGATTGAACCTTGGGCTAGGCCTAAAGGCCAACAACCCCAAATTCATAGGCTAGGTATACCCCATAGGCCCCCAAGCCACGAAGTCAATAAAATATGAAGCGATGACTGTGATTGTAGGATGTGTGCAAACCGTTATTCTATTTATTCTCTAAATTGTAATAACATGTTTGTTATCACAGCAACGTAAACTATCTTCGCAAAGTGTTGCGTGCTTCTTGGCTATACTAGCAAATTTGTTGAGACGTCTCTCCTTTGAAATTTGAAATTTGAATTTGAAAGTGTAGGAATTGTGATAGGCTTTAGCTGTTGCGATCTTATCTCTCTAAGCCGAGATTCTCTCCCCATTATTCGCTATGATGTTCCATCTTTTTCTCCCCTACCATTACCTTTTATTTCTTCCTTGTAAGTGCTTCAAATTTGATGGATTAACTCCGTCATTATTCACTGTATCACACCTATTCATATAACGTCGCCTTCTCGATTCCCTAAAAAGGTAATTTACTTTCTTCCAGACATCCATCATTATTTCCCGGTTGATTTAATTCCTCTTGATTGTTCATTGTCTTAAATGTAATTTTGTACTTTATGGTTCTTCAAGCGTTTGAATTCTTCATATTCTTCCACTCCTCTTCATTGTTCCTGTGCACCGTCGATGTTCTTCATCGACTTATAAGTTTCCCTATTTTTAATCTTCTTTATCTTTCTTGAACAATTTGCGTAATTGTGAGTTTGTATGTTGTCTCCATTCTAATAATTTTGTTTCTCTATTTGGTGTGGAATCTTCCAATTATCTTTTTCGGCCTTCATTTTGGTGTTCCTTTTTTCAACTTTCACGGGAATATACTCCCTGTATTATGTAATCCTAATTAATATGAATCCTAGGAGTTATGTCTGCCCAAATATCTACCCCTAGTCTTGTTGATCCCTCCATAGAAGATGTCCAGGTTGACGATGTTAATTATGGGAACGATTTCGATCATCCTACCGGTTCTTCTGTCCTCAGCGGCATTATTTCTAATTACCACATAAAATATTTTTCCTTTCATGTTTTCATTTGAGCTTAAGGCACCTAATAACTCTGAGAGTGTTTGCACTCCTCCAGCTGGCTACGTCTCTTGTTACTTAGATTATCTTAAATTTGGGCTTGCATTTTCTTTGTCCCTGCACATCATAGATATACTCTCACATTATCAAATCACATTATCTCAGTTTCATCCTAAGGGTATAGTGATCATTGTGGTTTTCCACCATGTGTGTGAACTCGTATCCCTTTTTTGATTGACTTATTCCGTAGCTTGTATTAACTTTGCAAGGTAAAAAATCATCTGATGAATTCATATTTTACACTGTCGTTCCTTCTGTTGAGCTTCTTAGTGGATTTCCTAGTAATTACGGTGTATGGCGCAAAAAAATCAATGTAAAACTTGGTGATGAGTGCGAACCAACTTTTCCAATTTGGAACTATAATGATTCCAAATCCAAACTTCCTAAGTCGGGGATTTGACTTAATGCTAACTCCCAGGTTGTATTAAGACTCAGCGAACACTCGATATGTCTTCGCCATGCTGATTTTGAGAGCGAAGGAGTTTGTTTGCTGTTATCTTGTCGTTTCCCCATGTCATACTTATTTTTATCCCTTATTCTTCACATTGTCCCATTATTTCCGCGTGTTCGTCTGGCTTATGTTGTATACTGAATTGCATATATTGATTTGACAAATGTTCCGTTGTGAGTTCTTTTTTCTGATGATGAAAATGAAGAAATTGAGGCCACGTTTATCCAACCAAACAATACCATTGCTGAGGATGTCTCTCAGGAGAACATTGCCAAAAAATCTCAATTAATATCTGCTGAAGCTAAAGTCCCTGAAGGGGGAGAGGTAGTTGTTGATAACACAACTAATACCTCCAGAGGAAGGAAGAGAAATGAGCGGTCTGGTGGCTCGTCAACTGCCTTAGCTCCCCTGGGAAAAAGGGGAGTACTAGCCAATCCCGTTCTAAGTTTTCACCGTAAAGCAATAACTTGCTGATAGAAGGAACTATTCTTGCTAACTACTCTTCATGAAACAATGGTTGTGGTATGTTTGTTAGAAGTTTAAAATGATATTTGGTTTGATTTGGTATTCCCCTATTGCGATGTCTAACTGTCATATTTGCTTATGCATTTTTCTGGAAATGTTATGAGGTTGGTGAGAGTCTTCAGCTTATTAGTGAGTGAGTTGCCCAATTTTCCAAGGAAGACGGTTCGTTCTTAGAAAAGTGTAAGGCTAGTGAGAAGGAGTGCGCGACTATGAAGATCTCTCTTGAAGCTACTGATAAGCGTGCGTAGGCCGCTGAAGAGGAAACCAATAGGCCCCATTCTAAGTTGAAGGAAATGCATACTAATGATCCTTCTTCACCTAGCTACCCACAAGTCCTTACTGATTGACTCATTAAAACGAAGTCTTTCTTCAATATATTTGAGGAGGTTTCTAGCTCCGCTCGCAACGTTGGTTATTAAGAAGCTTTAGTTGAACTGTGGGAGCCAAACCCTACTCTGAAGGTTAGGAAATTGCCTCCACTGGCTAAGTCTGAGGCAGTATTCGAGCGGCAGAAAAATTCGCTTAGTGATGGTTTTATTCGTTGGATTTCTGATGGTGGTTATCTTTATGCCCTACTATCACACCTCGATGGTCTTCCCTCTTTGCCCTCTATTTCTGAACTGCAAAAGTGTCAAGTCAATTATCTTGGTGATCTTCCATTTTCTTCTCGTGATCCTAAGCCCTCTTCTGACCCGGAGGTCAATGTGAACATGAAGGTTTCTACTCAGCATACGAACACGGAGGGTTCTGCTCTTGTTGCCCTGGATTCGGTCGCTTCTCTTTATAATGTAAGTTGATTTTATTGCTATGACTAAATTCAAGACCATTTTTATCTATAATACATAATAATACTTTGATGTATGTTTGCACTATGTGTACTATTTTGGATCTTAATTTGGTATCTCCATTCTGATTTTGCACTTTCACCTCGTATTTATTCATATGCGGGGTTTTGATATTTTGGTAGACCATAAGGTTTTAAAACATCTTGAATCGTTGAGATCTAATGTTCGTTTTCAGCGTCGTCCTCAGTTTGTATCCTCTCATTCCTATTTCTCTATTAGGCTGGTTGAATCTACCCAATCCATATCTAAGGGAGATCTTAACTTTCTTTTTGCTGATCATTTTTCTAATGTTGGTTATTTTGCTTTGGAATATATTCCATTATGCCTTGGATGGAACATTTCTACCTCTTCACCATCTCTATCTCCTCATGCGGCTTGCCCTTGTAGTAAGTTTTACCCGAAGGTTATAATATTGAATATCTGGACAAGGATATTATTTGTAACTTAGTTGATCTTGAATCTGTTGGCGTGTATATGCATTCACTCAATCTTCCTAGTCATGTCCAGGATTGGGCGACATCGTTAGATATTTGTCTTAAGTATATGCTACTTAGTATCAATGATCTAGAGCTTGGATGGAAGAAGACTATAAAGGAATCACGAGACTATATTCACGAGTTGAAAGAATTTTGCGGCAAACAAAACAGCCTTATTCAGTGACAACAATTGAGTTTGGTTAAAATTTGTGGTCAGCAAGAAGAAGAAAATAATTTTGTTGCAAACAAAGCACGCGAGGCTCATCAAAAGACCTTGATCATAGATAAGCAATGTTCTCGCATTGATAAATTATTGGAACAACTCAAGAAGAAACAGGATGAGTGTGATTATCTCTCTGCTTATTCTGCAGGTTGGCAGAGTAAGTTTGATGAATAGTTCACTGTGAATATCCACTTGAATAGTCAAAATGAACTCCTTCATTCTAAGTGTGACCATCTTGACTCATGTGTGCATCAGCTTGAACAAGCTTGTGTTGAATACAAATATAAAACTTCAGGCCCTTTCATCATTATCTCGTGGTTCCACTAGCCGTAGGGATCTAACTATGAATATTGGCGGGCAGAGAATTAATTTATCCGATTCTATTAGGTCACATATTTGTCTACTAGAGGATGGAGTTAGCAACCTGGGGATGTTATAAGCATGCAACTTGACCGCGAGGAGTTTGGCCCTATGACTTATTTTAAGGCGTATTATGTGAATTATCTTGATCGTATGGAACAAAGTGGTCGAACATGCCATCTTGCTCACTTGTATATAAAATGGCAGTACAATCATATTGTGTCTGAGGAACATCAAGTTGAGCAATCCCGTTGTAGTGTTAGTTCTTCTTCTGTCGGGCCATCTCGCGCATCAAGACGTAGATAATTCTCTTTTCTTTGACCTAATAATTTGGCTTTCCAAATGTTCCAAGTACTATACTTGTATTTGTTTCAAGTTTTTGGATTTTGTGCGTTTACTTCTTACAAAATGTTTTATTTTATATTTTCAATGTGTTTGTACTTGCATTTTTTTTATCTGTTTGAGAGATCTATAGCTTGCGAAGTTGAGGTTGTAAACCTTTATTGTGAGAAGTTTCAAGATCTATTGATTGCTTCTTCTTTTTTGCTTTGTTATGCAGACAGTTTAGCCTTTTTGCAAGATCTATAGCTTACTAAATTGATATTGTAATCTTGTATTATTCAAAGCCACAAGATCTATTGCTTGCATTTATCACTTCTTTTGAAGGCACGTGGGCCTTTTTGAAATATCTATAGCTTGCAAAATTGAGATTATTTATTGTGCAAAGTTGCAAGATCTATTGCTTGCTTTTGTCGTTGTTTGTGTTTGTTGATGAACCTTTTTGCAATATCTATAGCTTGCCAAATTGATCTGGTGCGAAGCTGCAAGATCTATTGCTTACTTTTGTCGATGTTTCTGACTTTGCTATTTGTACTTTGACAATCTTTATAGCTTAGTGTGTCGCGATTGTTCATATTTAATTGTCCGCAATCGCAAGACATTATATTTGATTTTCTTTGCGATGTGTCATAGTGTTACTATGGATTTTGCATAAAATATAAGTAAAGAATACTAAGAGATGCTTTTTGATATTTATAATGTACGGTTGCGATGATATCGCCTTCGTAACTAAACAAAGATGTGAGTGCCACCAATGATCATAATATGGCTCCCGTACAAATGAATTTTCCATATCTCCTACTAAGGATCGAAACATAGAACTTCCTTAGGTTGATCACATGCCAAGTGTTGGGGACACTACTACCATTCAATCTTTCTTGCTCGTAGCAGTTGGATCGATGCTCTTTCATTACCTTGTGTGGGCCTTCCCACTTTGGGCTTAGTTTTCTTTTTTCTTCTGCCAGACTTCCCTTATTCTTTCGCAGCACGAGATCACCAATTTAAAATTGTGTCTTCTTGACTTTCTCATTATACGCTCTAGTCATCTTCTCTTTGTACTTTGCCTCTGTGATTGTTTCCCATTGTCTTTTCTTCTCGAGTTCGTCCAAATCAAATCTCATCATTTTGGGATTATCGCCTTCATTGTATTTTTCCACTCTAAGGCTTAAGTTCCCAATTTCCATTGGTATTACTGCCTCATGACCATAGACTAGGCTATACGCAATTTCTCCAATTGGTTCTCACACAATTGTTCTGTACGACCATAGCGTGTTAGGTATCTCATCCATCCAACTAGTTTGCTTCCCCCTCCAATATTTTTTGAATTCCTTGAACTATCGTTCTGGTAGCTACCTCCACTTGAACATTTTCTTGAGAATGAGCTAAATACGTGAATTTATGTGCAATCTCTAACTTCGAGCACCATTCGATAAAGGTCCCACTTGTGAACTGCGTACCATTATCCGTGACAATAGTTTGTGGCACCCTGAGGAGACAAACTATGTTCTTCCAAACAAACTCTCTTGTTATTTTTTTCGTGACTCTTCCCAATGGCTTCGTTTCTACCCACTTCGTGAAGTTGTCAATTGTAACGATTAGAAATCTTGCATTACCATCTCCCTTGGGGAAAGGTCTGACTAAGTCGATTCTCCGTTTGTCAAATGGTCAGGCTCTATATATCCTTGTTAAAGCGGTCTGTGTCTTATGTGATATCGGGGCATTAATTTTACAACTTTTGAATTTTAGTATGAAGTCATGCATATCGTTGAACATGGTTGGCTGAAAATATCCTACTCGAATTATCTTCTTCACGATTGTTCGAGACCCTTAATGCATTCCACATAATCCTTCATGAACTCTTTCATGATTTTGCCTGCTTGAGATGGTCCTATGCACTTTATCCATAAAGAGAGAAAACCTTTTTTTTATAAGATTCCTCCTTCATAAACATTGTTGTGAGATCGTAATTCTAACTTCCTGGCTTGCATCTTGTCTGCTGGAAATTTTCCCACTATGAATTAATCTTTAAACGATGTCATCCAGTTTGCTTCCTCTGCCTGAACCGTTGACACAATTTTTATGACTGTACTTCTGACTGGTATGACTTCTACTTTCACATTATTCTGCCTCATCAGCAAATCAAAGCCGGTTGTCGCCAATTTACTTAACGCGTCTGCCTTGGTATTTTCACTCCTCGATACGTGTTGAATATCAAAGTATCCAACTTGACTCATGAGCCAGAGAAATCTTCTTAAATACTTTATCAACTGCTCCTCTCGCATTTCGTAATCTTCCAGCACTTGCTGGACTACTATCTGCGAATAACTGAAGCTCTTGATGCTTTTGACCTTCATCCTAATTAGGTAGTCAGTATACACGATTATGCATTGACTAGGTAGTCAGTATACACGATTATGCATTGACTTTGAAAATAGCTTCGCAGTCTCCTTGCTGAGTATACTAATGGCAGAGTTAATTTTTCAATTGGCAAGTACGCCATCACTTGACTTTGCAGTATTCTACTGATGTAGTATATAGGCATTTGTCTTTATCCTTCTTGACGCACCTGGACTGAACTTACTGCCTTTCTTGAAATTTCTAGGTACAGATATAGGATTTCTCCCAGGATTGGTGACTTCAGTGTTGGCAATGCTTGGAGTTTTTCCTTTAATGACTAATACGCTTTCTGATTTTCCTTATTCCAGCTGAACTTCTTGACATTTTTAAGTATTTCGAAGAACGGGAAATGTTATTCAGTAGCCTTCAAGATGAATCTGCTAACTGGTGCTAGGGACCCCTTCAGCACCTGCACTTCCTTGACTGTTCACGGTTGAGGAGGATTAACTATCGCTTGTATCTTTTCTAGATTGGCCTCAATTCCTTTGGAGGATACTTTATATGCCAAAAACTTTCCTGTGCCTACCCCAATTATGCATTTCTTAGGATTGAGCTTCATACCAACCTCACTTAGCATATCTAGGGTTTCTTTCAAGTCTTGCGCGAACTGACCTCACTTTTTGCTCTTAATAACCACGTTGTCAAAATATGCTTGTGAAATGCAGTGTCCAATACTCTTTGATATGTTGCTCCAGCATTCTTTAGTCCAAACGGTATCTTCACGTAACAAAACACTTTAAAGCTTATTGTGAAAGTTGTCTTATCTGCATCTTCTGGGTTCATCAGTATTTGGTGGTATCTTTTGTACGCATCCAAAAATGCTAGGACTTCGTATTCTAATATTGTTTCAACCAACTAGTATATCTTAAGTAAATGATAGAAATCTTTTGGACATGTCTTGTTTAGATCAGTGAAGTCTAAACATGGGCTCAATCATGCGTCTGCATGTTTAACCACTACTGGGTTTGCTAATCACTTTGGGTAAATTACTTCCTTCATAATAATGACATGAAGCTAAGCTCTAACTTCCTCTTCGATCGCTTTCTGTCTATCACAAGCAAAACTTCATTGCTTTTGCTTGACTGGCTTGATCAAATAATTGATACTTAGAGAATAGGTAGCAATTTCTGGACTGACCCCCCCCCTCCATGTTCTGTACAGTCCATGAAAATGTATCTATGTGTCTTCGCAGGATTTTCATCACCTTTTCTTTCACCTTGGTTGGGAGATATTTTCATATCTTAACGCACTTTAAAGTGTCTTTGCTATCCAAAATGACAACTTTAGTTCCTCTTCGAGATCCCCTTGAGGTTCCGATTGCTTGAGTAAGCGATTATCCGAGATGGTGCTGACCAATTTTGTCTGTTCAACATTTCTTCGCGCTTTCGTCCCAAAAACCATGCACTGCCTAGCTGTTTTATGATTTTCTCTTATCATTGCAATCTTACTGGAGTTGGGAACTTCATTGTTAAGTGGTATGAGAACCATATCTCTTTCGTTGTATTCATCCAGGGACTAATGATAATGGTGTTAAATGGACTTTGTGCGTCCATGACAACAAAGTTTCACATGATGGTGCAATTTTTGTCATTCTCATATATGGTAAGTGACAGATGTATGTTACCCAAAGGTGTCTTTGCTCGTCCTGTAAATCCTACGAGAGAGGACGTAGAATTATTCAAATCAGTTCGTTTGAATCCCAATTTATCAAAGTAATCAACAAATAGAATTCTGACTGCACTCTCGTCATCCACAAATACCATTTGAACTGTGGCATTTCCAATCTTAGCGACAGTGACCATCGGGTCATTATGAGGCAAAGCTTTAGGAACTGCATCTTCTTTGTAAAATGTTATTGTCTCGTCATAATGGAGCCTTTTATCAGTAGGATCTTGTGGTGGAGAGTATCCTACCTTGGTTTTCCAGGCGTTATTAGACAGAGACTCAGTTAATCCATGGATTGATAGGATTACTTTTTCTGGGGCATCATTTTCCAGGTACTCTTCATAATCCACTGTTGTTGTCATCTTCTGATTCTTGCTCTATGTATTCAGTGGACCTTCATTTTTTGCCATGGAGTTTCCCGCCTTGTTGCTTTGTTGTACCAGTTTCCTCCATCTTCCATTTTGTATTGGCTCAAATAACCATTTCTCAAATTATCCTCTATCTGCCTTTTTAAATCTCTGCAGTATTCGATGGCATGTCCATAATATTTATGGAAGGCACAATAGTATTCCATATACCGCTTGTCTGGTGGTGCTATCATTGGCATAGGTTCGCGAAACAACTCCCTGGTTCACTTTCCAAATCTCCTTTCGTGACTTTGTCAAAGGAGTTTCCAGAAATGGTGTCATGTGCCCCCCTGATTCTTTTCCTTTGAAAGGCATATTCTCTTTCCCTTTCTTGACGAAACCTCTCTATGGATCTTCCATGATTCTTTTTTCACCTCGCACGCGCTCTATGTTGCGATTGTTTTCTTCTTCATTTCGCACATACTTTTTAATCATTTTCTGCAATTCCCTTGGGTTTTCATGCATGTTTTTTGTGAGTTCCTTGTAAAATTCTCATGATTGCATGCCACCCGTTAATGTGCCTTATGATGATTGGAATGACATATCGCGAACTTGCAAACTTTCAGTGATGAACCTATTGTGATAATCAACGGGGCTTTCATCACTTCGTTGGGCAATGTTGTTTAGGTCCACTATTATTTTGATAAATTTTTGCTTCTGATAGAAGCGTCCCAAAAAATGAAAAATTTGCCTAAGTCTGAATGCTTCCATTTGGCAGGTCATTGTACCATGTAATTGTTGTCCCAAATAAGAAAATAAGGAAAGCTTTGCAAACTAATTCAATTTCTGCATCGCAAAATCGCATACTGTTGCAATAGGAATGTAAGAATTCCTCGGGGTCTGTTTTCCCATCATAGATCTTTACATGCAAAGGTAACTTGAAATATTTTGGCATTTTGAAATTGTGATGATGTGTTGCCAACGGTAACTTATTTGTATCATCATCTGCCACTATATCCCGTAACTCTTCTTTGTAGTTGAGGCTCTCATGCCTTTGGCTTGCCTTTTTGTTTCTTTTTGGGGATTTCGGTTTGATCGTGGATAAGAACTGGTTGTACAGATGCTCTTTATTTGCCTCTAAGAAAGTTGTGAAGGATCTCCTTTCTTTCTCTTGATTTGCATTGGGAGATTCAGCTTCTTCTTCATCATCTTCCATACCTTCTTTGTTGTGTTTTCGTTCTTTAGTGGGAACATACTCTTGATCTTGACTAGGATGGATGCTCTTATTGCGCTCAGCTGTTCGTTCTTGTGTATGGTGATTCTGGCTTCTCTCACTCCTGGTGAAAACCATTGTTATCTTGAAGGGAATATAGGACTTCAAAAGGTATGGGGAAATGTCCTCACAGATGGCGCCAATGATGGCACATCCCCGATCAGACTAGATGGTTGATATTTACCACTTGGTCACTTTGAACCCACAAGAAAGGTCCCAGAAGTGATTTCGGGGAAAGAGCTCTAACGATCAAGTCAGTTTCTTCCTTAAGAGAAATTGGTATTTTCTCGATTTAGTGTCACTTACCTCAGCCAGTGTTGCTCTCCTTGTATTTATAATAGACTGCAGTGATGGCTCCGCATTACTAGGGTTTCGAGTCATGGGTTAGATTGTGGTTACATCATGGTTGTTATAATCTTAGTTCGTGGCTGGATCTAGGTTGTGCTTCCATTTTTCAGTTCATGGCTGAGTGCTTTTGGACAAAGCTCCATCTTTATTGGTTTGTGGCTGGCATGGTTCCATTTTTGTTGGTTCGTGATTGAACCTTGGGCTGGGCCTAAAGGTCATCAGCCTCAAATTCATGGGTAGGTATACACCACGTGTCTTTAAATAATTTGCAAAACATTTGTGAGTCTTGTCAACTCGGAAAGACTCATAGATTACCTATTTCTCATGTCTGTGAGTCTAGTAAGGCTCTCTTTAATCTAGTTTATTCTGATGTTGGAGTCTCGCTCATGTTTCTTCATATAATGAAAATCGTTATTTTTAATTTTTTGTCGATGATTGTACAAAATTTGTTTGGATCTACTTTCTTGCTCAAAAATCTCAAGTTCTTCATCAATTTCAACTTTTTTTCAAAAAAAATGGCTAAAACTCATTTTGGCTCAAAAATTAAACAATTCCAATAAGATTGGGGGGTGAATTTCGATCTATGTCCTCGTATCTTCAGAGTCAAGGTATCTCTCATCAAGTCTCTTGTCCACATACGTAGTCTCAAAATGGTGCTGCTGAACATCGTCATCGTACGATTGTTGAAAATGGCCTCTCTCATCTATCTCATGCGTGACTTCCTGTCCAATTCTGTGAGCATAGTTTTCATACATCAGTCAATCTTCATAATCGTACACTATCTCCTATCCTCAGTTATAAATTTCCATATGAGTTACTTTTTCATGAAATTCCTAATTATGATTTTTTAGAAACTTTTGGCTTTATGTGTTATCCCTTTCTTCATCCATATCGGTCAAATAAACTTGAGTATCGTTCATCTCCTTGTGTTTTTATTGGTTATAGCTCTCATCATAAATGTTATCTCTGTCTACATGTTCCGACTAATCACGTCTACATTGCCAGTCACGTCATTTTTTATGAAACCATATTCTCGTATGGTGATCATATCACTCATGTTTCATATACTCCATTTGTAAATTCTGAGCATGTCCCACTCTTCTTACTCAAACTCGCTGCCACCAAACCTGCGTTAAACCTCATTCCTTCGCCTCGGTCTCCGTCAGTCCAGCCTTCACCCATCCATCTGCCACCTGTCCATGCAGTGCCGCCTTTGGCCCCCTCCCGCATCTCCCATTTTGTCCAGTCGGTCGGAGACTTCTCCTTCTCCTCTCAGTTCACTGGCCACTCCATTATCCCCCTCTCAGTCCGCATACAAGGCCTCCCCCGTGTCTGCCCCTCCCTCAAATTATCCATCATATTTTCGTCTTGTTGAAAACACCCAACACACTATGGCCACCTGCTCCAAAACCAACAATCTAAACCCAAAGCTTTAACCTCTACTCGTCACCCTCTTCCTGCTTCTTCATTAATTTTTTCTGAGCCTAAAACTTTTTCTTAGACTTCAAAGTTACCTAAATGGAAAAATGCTATGCAAGTTGAGTATGATGACCTTTTTCTAATGGGACGTGGACACTTGTTCCACCTCCCTGTAGTGATAATATTGTTGGTTGTAAGCGAGTGTACTTGATAAAGAGTAAAGTAGATGGTTCCATTGAGCGTTACAAAGACTGTCTTGTGGCAAAAGGTTTTAATCAAGAAGAAGGTGTTGACTATGTTGATACATTTAGTCCTATGGTCAAGCCTACTACCATTCAGCTTGTTCTGTCTATTGCACTCACTCTTGATTGGCCATCACACCAGGTTGACATTAATAGTGCAATTTTGAATGGTGATCTTTCTGCGACAGTTTACATGGCGCAACCTCCTGGCTTTATTGAAAATTCTCGATCATCGCATGTCTTTATTTTTTGGAAAAAAAACTTCATAGTCTTAAGCAGGTACCTTGGGCATGGTTTACCAAGCTTAGTCTCTTTCTTCAGGTGCATGGTTTTGCACCTTGTAAGTCTGATACTACACTCTTTATCCGCAGAAATGGCAAGCAAGTTCTATATATCCTGGTTTATGTTGATGATCTGATTGTCACTGGCTCCTCTTCTGCTCTTATCTCTGAGATTATTGGTTTATTGAATGATGCTTTTTTGCTTCGTGATCTTGGTATTTTGCATTATTTTCTTGGGATTGAGCTCACTCGATCCAAGTCCAACATTGTTCTTTCTCAGTAAAAGTATGTTAGGGAGCTCTTGGAACGCAGTAAAATAGAGGATGCAAAGCTAATTAAGTCTCCGGATGAGCCTGCATCATGCCTTACCCAGTCTAAAGATCATTTGTGTGATCCTCATCTTTATCGCAACATTGTTGGAGCATTACAGTATGCCACGATTACTCGTCCTAAAATATCTTATGCGGTTAATCATGTTTGTCAGTTTATGCATAATTTGACTAAGCTACATTGGTCAGTTGTTAAGTGTTAATAGCGATATTTAAAGGGATCTCTGGATTGTGGTCTTACTGTTCGACCTTGTACAGATCATCGTATTGTTGTTTTTCTGATGCTGGTTGGGAGTCTGATAGTGATGATTGTCGTTCTCGACATGGTTTTGCTATTTATTATGGGGGCAATCTTGTCAGTTGGTCGTCGAAGAAGCAACACGTTGTTGCAAAGTCCAGCTCTGATGCTGAGTATCGTGTTATTGTTTTTGTTGCGGCAGAGCTCATTTGGATATAGATGTTGTTGGTTGAGTTTCAAGCTCCTTTGTCGCCTCCTCTAATTCTTCTGTGTGATAATCTTAGTGCGCTTTTTATGTCTGCTAATCTTGTTTTCCATCAGAGATCGAAACATATCGAGATTGATTATCATTTTTTTCATTAGCATGTTGAGGATGGTTCTCTTGTTGTTCGTCATGTTTGTTCACTTGATCAGATTAGTGACATTTTCACTAAAGTTGTAGGCATTGCGTGTTTTGGTACTTTACGGTCCAAGTTTCATGTCGCTCCACCTCCATGAGCTTTTGTGTGTGTGTGGGTGGGGGGTTATTAGTATATAGATTAGATTGTATTCTGAGTATATGTTTGGTACATAGTTATTGTATTACCTTAGGTAACCTGGTTTTGCTTATTATCTAAGCAAACTCTTGTATAAATACATGTTCATATGATCAATGAAATTAAACCAGTTTTCCAAAATTGTTATACAGCTTTACAATAATAATACATGCATAGTCTGATTCACATACACTATTACAGACATAGTCTGATTGACATACAACTTCATTGCCCTTACATTAAACTATGTAAGTTTGATGTCAATTTCACTCATTGTAAATATCGATAAATATTTTTCCTAATCACTTTTATGAACGTTTGAATATAGAATAAAAGGGGGATAATAGAGTATGAATTTGTTCGCTCAAAAGAAAAGCACATTAATGCAGTGGCGGAACCAGAATTTTTTTCCAGGGGAGGCTGAACGAGGCAGCTTCCGGCCGGCGGGTCCGCGGCGTGGCGGCGGAGTCCTGGTGGTGGCGAACCTGGCGGCGCAGTGGCGGGTGGATTTTCTCCCCCAGACCGAGACTCTGCTCTCGGTTCTCCAAAGGCATAAAACCAACTGGGTTGGTTTAGTTTCATATGGATTGGGCTCAGTTTTGGCCCAATTCGTTTTATTTTTTTGCCTTTCTACAAATGAAACGACGTCGTTTCACTAACGTGAAAACGACATCGTTTTATTACTTCTGCCTCAAAAAAAGAGAAGGCCGCAATGCGGCCTTCTTCTCCGCCGCGTTCCAGTCGCCGGACGGCCGGAGAAGCGCGGAAGGTAGGGCTGGAGACGCGCCTAGCTCTGGCCGGCGATCTAGGTATGGCTGGAGCCCCCCACGCATACCACTGGTTCCGCCCCTGATTGCATTGATTCCTGATATTATACTGGTTTAGAAGGAATCCTCCGTATCAGTGACGGCATCTGTGGGGATTGGATATTTTCCAGGCCTTCATAGTATCTGGAGAGACAGGTTTCATGCTGGAAAAAATGGTAATAACCTCAGAAGCGGCACAACATAAGAAGAAATATGACAAGTAGCATAGTGTAAACAAACAATGACGGACCATAAAAAAACACAAGATTGACGAAGATAGCTGTAATGTAAACTGGAAAGTGTCAAACATGGATGATTGGACGAAAGCGGAAAAGCAAACAAGACTCAGTCACACCACATTAATACATTGCAACATTACATCGTCATAGCTAAGGTACGTTTACATCCAGTTACGCTTCAATATGCCAAGCCTCACACATAAGAATCAATGATAAATACGTCGTAACATGTCATATTACATAAAGATTAAAACAATATCCCGAGAAAAAATCGCCAGCAGAATAACGCTATTTTTTAGACTAGTAACCCAAAATGCATACCTAATACAATGAAATTACAACAATGAGATATTCATTTTTATCTATCGATTACATCGAGAAATATTGCATAATTTTAATGGATTCAATACAAAATAACTAACTTCTAAATTGCGAACTACCCATCCTATTGGGTTGGGTGGTGAAAGGAACCTCGATAAACACTGGTCGTAAACTCCAATCAAGGTCTTGGATTATCATCCTATTCATGATCATGTTTCATACTCCTTAGTGCACCCCGATCGTGGGTGCACCAACCTGAAAGTAGGCAAGTATGGCAGAGAACGGTGAATTGCTTTTAGGTAATTATTAATCTCCAACAATACTCTACCATATTCTAGCTAAGCCAAACCCACACCTAAGGAGTACAAGTGTGTTAATTGACTATGCGGCTATCATCCCCTTAGAGCCAAGCCGATGCGAGTTTAGACTTCTCTTCGCATCAAATTCTCTTGAATTTTTAAAAAGAAGGCCTGATTAATAGAGATTCACTATCATCCTCTATCCCCTCATTCTTTGATCTCAATCGCCGATCCTGGACAATACAATACCAAAGGCCTTAATAAATATACATATAATTTTTAGTAAATAATAAAACCATATACTGCACACTTGCAGCTTACATGAGCTTTCCAAAATAATCACGTAAGGGATGTTATCCCAATCTGTGTCACCTGTAATAGAAATGATCTCTTCGAATAGCTCACCTAGTTCAAATTAAAACCAAACATGTATGTTCTCCCGCACAAAAGACAAACACCCAGAGTCCCACAACATGTGCCACTAGCATGATATAACGTACGCACATTTGCAATTCAAATTACATATTAATATAAGCACAAAGCCAAAGCATAACAACAAGCTAGTTAGACCAAAAGCAGATGAGGATATCCTCAGGTATAGACACTTTATATAGAAAGAAGAGGAGCAAAGAAATAAATGAAAAACGCTAAGATAATGTATTTAAAAGTCGAAACTAAGACCATGTACAATGCAGAGACCACTCCGAGACCCCTCTTCTGGTTTCAGCTAATTAAATAATCAACATCTCTCTTCCACCCCATCAAATGTTATGACAAGTGATCGAGAACCCTAATCCAATAGTTAATTCATAAAAAATCTTGTTTTGGCTAGCTAATCTTACTTGTATACATGCACATTAGTATAATCCTATCCTTTTCATTCTTTTCTCTTGGTGAATTGCATTCAACTCCCATGGGTTTCGGAAGTTTTACAGTTTAGTCCTTCATTTTATTGGTATTTACATCTAGTTTCATCTTTGAATTCGAATACGGGGTAGTATAGGGGTAGTTTTTTGTTGCACTGAGGGGTCTACTGTAACAGACTTTTATTTTTTACATGGTCGTAACTGAATCCCGAAACTTTATAGTTGACCTCTAATGCCCTACCAAAACTGATGTGACACGAGTTGAATTGGGATCACTCCAGATCGAGTTTTGACTTAGATTGCTGTTTATTTTGTAAACTATTTTAAATCATATTTTCCCTAACTTTGAATTTAGTCGGATCGTTTAAAAAGGCCATCCAATTCAATTCATAATTTGAAATAAACTTTAAACTGGATTGTTTCATAATTTTTACTTGAATTAATTGGCTGAGTTTTGAGTTGGGTTGACTGATCCGACCCGACCTGACCAGCAGGTCAACCTGAAACCCTATAATAAAGTAAATCAATGTGCAACATTAATGATCTGAACTCTGATCTCCTTCCTAATAGAACTATCAAGATTCTCCAATTTCTCGATCAAGAAACAAGTGGTAATTTCAATTTCAGAGCTTCACATGAATCCATCTGTTCAAGTGTCCAGTGGACAAATTGATTTAATCAATTCCAACATTATGACAGTCCCAGTTCTAATTATTAAAGCTTAAAGGCTAAAGCCCAATAATGTTCCGTTTATAGCTTTGGACAGAGTTGAACCCACAGGCTACTAATCAGTGGCGGAACTATGACGTAATGTAAAAGGGCTGAAAAAGAGAGACCAATTTTATTTGGGACGGCGGAGAACGCAGGCGAGCCGGTGGCAGACGAGCGGCGGCAACTGGGAGGAAGATGAGGGAAATTTTTCAGAGGGAGATGGTTTCAATTTAACAAATTTTATTAGGGTTTTGTAATTGGACCAATTGGGTTTCAGCCC
>JAUOBV010399201.1:0-10526 GCA_032360425.1 Rubia occidens | reverse complement strand
ATTAGAAGTTCACCTATATGCATTGATTGTGGAAGACAGTTATGACTCAAAAGTCAAAACAGTCAACAACATCAGTAATTCAATTCCATAAGTCCAAAGAAAGAATCAGCCATTAATAAAGGCTACCGGATTCCTTTCTCCATTTTCAATTTATATAAGAAAAGAAATACCGAAGATCAAGCCATGGAAACAGGGAATCCTAGTGTCCGTCGAGGTAGGGGAAGACCACCAAAACATGGTAGGGAAATGGCACTCAAAGGAACTGAGGTTGATGCCAATAATTCAACTAATCTTTACAAAGCTGTGATGAAAACAAAATTTGAAACAAGGGCTACAAGGGTGAGTTCACCTTCATAAGATCTTGATACACACACATACTCATTAAAGGAAAAAAATGATCTTATGTGAAATAGGTGTGAGTTCATCTCACAAGATCTTCAACACGAATGCGCAAACATACGTATTTGTACCCATGGTGCATATTTTATTTTATCATTACTATATGTTTTATGGAAAATTGATTCAAATTTTAGACATATCACAGGTAGTAGAAAAACATGTGAAACAATTTTGCCGAAGGGGAAGGGGAAGGCCTCGAAAACAAACCGCTGTAGACATTTTCTCCCAACCCTCAACCAATTCATTGTCTAAACAACAATATTTGGAGCAAGATCCAGAAGCCACACATAAGATATATAACCCCTCTCCAGATCTTGAGATTTTGGAATATATGGAGGCAAGAGATGTTAAAAAAGTAATCTCTTATAGTACAATATAATTATCCATATTATATTTAATGGCTCATCGGTGCTTATACATTTATGTTTATTTACAAATTGTGTATCATTATTTATTGATTAATTGAATCAATTTATTGTTACATTATAGGAACCTCCAAGTCAAGTAGAGCTTGTTTGTCCAAAAAGGAGGGGTAGACCTCGAAAAAGTCATAACCGAGAAATGGTTATTGAATCCCCAGTTGAACAGTTGTTGGAGGAACCAACTGGATTGATCAGTTCAAAAGATAATTCTAGTGACAAACCATTTGGTTGTACATGCTCTGAGATTGGTAGTCCTAATCGAGTTCCCGATCTAGACAATTTAGGATGTGATGAGACTATGGTGATAACTTTGATCAGTGAGTTGCCAGACAACTATGCTTATGGAGGATGGTGCGACTTTTGTGTACGATCTATGAACATGTAGTCATTTCACATATTGGAATTCGAATCCTTTATCAATTAACCATGTCATTGGATTCATAAATGGTTTGGTGGTTCTATTTCTTTGATTTCAATAAAATTTGTAATAGATAAAAGTGTCATTGTTGTAGCAAGGACATAGTCTATTACATTCGAAGTTTCGCAATATTTACGTCTTGTAAGTCATATTATCTTTGTAATAGACAAAGTGTGTTTTAGTGTTTTACTTACTATCTCAATTTTGGAAACTTTACTATATATCATTTATTTTTATTTTTTAAGAGCTAAGGGTCACTACAAGAAACATGATCTTTTACCTCGGTTATTCAAGGGCTTTTACCTCAGTTTTTGACCCCGAAGAACTAAGGGATAAAATGCAACAGTAAAAAGTCACTTTACCTCAGTTTTTTTAAAGAAAAACAAGGCAAATAGTATGACTAGAATTGGGTTTGAGGGAGAATAACATTGGTTGAGCCAAAATTGGGTCCAAAGGGCGACCAACATCTGTGAACCAAAACCGGAACCAAAACGGAGACCAGCTAATTTTCAAATGAAAAGGGATCGGTGCCACCTCCATATCTGGTTGAATAGAAACTAGACCGACATAGGCCTCATATCTGGTTGAACCAAAATCAAATTCAATATGTGATTGATGTCAATTGATTCAATTCTGCAATTAAAATAATTACTGAAAGCGGAACCTATGTTGATTTTTCTTTTGGTAGTACATCGAGATTCATAATTCAATTAAATCGTATAGATATTAAGACAAGAAAATTAAGTAAAAATTAAATTCAAATCATTCAAATTATATTAACCAAAGAACAAAGCATAATCAATTGAATAATGCCTTGTGATTCCTTCTCTTCACTCTTTCAGGGAGACCACCTCTAAATGGACTTGTGATTGAGAAAGTAATGTGCTTATGGGAATCAACTCTTGCAATAATAGAGGGAGCGTTACTTCCTTCAATCCTTGAAGAAAAGGAAACAATTATACACGAACAACTAAAACTCACGAAGCTAAACCTTCATTCTCTCACTTGTTGTATATTTTAAAGCTAACGTGAATGAAATTCTAAGTGAAACTCTATCTATCCATCTAAAATAAAGGAAGATGGATATCTAGATGTTGTGTGCTTCCATTTATTATCAAATGGATAAGCATAACAAACATTCAATACCAGCCCCACATCAACCATCTTAGTTTTATTTGAGTTTAATGATATACTCAAGTCTAAACTAAGCTCTTTATTGTTCAATCCTAGTTCTCTAATGAATAATTTATAAAAGAGGAGGTCTTTTGACTGGTGTTGTGTCATTAAGTTATGGACAATTCAATGTATTTTTTCATTTATACACTCCATTTGTTAGATTAAAAATCAAAATTACAAAATATAAATAAAGTATTTTTGAAGTTAATATTGTAATTTTTTATATGATAGTTTTTATATATTTCAGTTCAAACAACCTTACTACACATTTTAACTCATAACATGCAATTTTTAAATTTAAAAGAAAACAAATTTTTAAGTTTAAAAAATACAATTTTTAGACCCTTTAGGTTCATTAATTCCTAGCATAATAAGCCTCAGTTTCAGGACATTGTTAGAAATGACTAGAAATAGCTTATCACACATAAAGGAATGTTAGGTTTCTCTCTAAAATTAAACAGACAAAAGAAAAATCTAAAAGTTTGGAATAAAATCAGTTTTGGTAACATTGAGACTAGTGTTACTATTGCTGAGGAAAATCAGAGACTTCAAGAGATTTCATACTATGATCTGAACAAAACAAAGGTTGAGATGATTAAACTGAATAAGGCTTAATCTGTCAAAATTAGGGCCCTTAAGAAACAAAATAAATTTTGGAAGCAAAAGTTGTGTGGCTTAAATATGGAGATAACAACACTAAAATTTTTCATAGTGTTGTAAAACAAAAAAATCAAAAAAAAAATCACCAAGATTAAAAAAATGATGGTTCATGGACCCAAAACTTAAAAGACATAAAAAATGAAACTGCCAGATTCTGTAAAGATCTGTTAAATTAAATACCAGAAACATCCAATGGGATTTATTATTCCCACTTCCCAAGACAGTTCCCTAGGAACATAACCCCTAAAGATAATGAAAAACATTTTCATCCAGTAACCCTATAGAAATTAAAAGACATTGTTTTCAATTTGAATAAAAATAGTAGACTGGGTCCGGATGGATTCACAGCTCTTTTTATATCAAATCTTGGAATATAATTTGTGATGATCTACATGATGCGGCAATCGATTTTTCTCAGAAACTGACATTCCAAATGGTATAGGTAGTACCTGGATATCAGTTATTCCCAAAATACTCACCCCATCTTCTTTTGATGATTACAGACCAATGAGTCTTTCTAATGTGGATAACAAATTTTCTTCAAAATTCTGACTAAGAGAATTAAGCCATTGATAGATAGACTCATATCACCACATCAATTGGCTTTTTTAAAAGCAAATCCATAGCTGATATTGTAGTTTACCTTCAGGAGATAGTTAGATTTTTACATAATAAGCATAGGGAACCGAATTGCATAATTAAATTAGATTTTAAAAAGGCTTTTGAACGGATTAGCTGGTCTTTCCTTAACAACATCATGCTTAAATTTGGCATGCATGGAACATTTGTACAAATAACTATGAGGAATATATCTTAGGCTCATTTCTCTATATTAGTTAATGGTAAGCCAGTTGATTTTTTCGAGGCATGAAGAGGTATTAAACAAGATGGTCCTCTCTCTCCCTACCTTTTTAATATATTTTCATAATCTTTTACTAGAAGTCTTGCTTTTATTTTTCAAAATAAAAGGCTTAATTTCTATCAGCTTCCACCTAACTTTCGGCCACTTCTCACCTTATAGCATCTCCAATTTTAAGACCGTCACCCACAAAAATAGGAGCCACTTGACGAATTATTACAAGGCTTCACTATGACGTAGATAGAATAGCATTGATGACAAGAATTGTTAAAGTTTTGATCTCCAATGCAAGCATCATAAATAAAACTTCAATGTGACATGTCAAAATATTTTAATTTATTATTATAATATTTCAGTATTTTTTCATTCACTTTAAATTAAAATTAAATTTGACGATAGAATATGAGAATTTTATATTAGATTTTGTAACTATAAAAATAATATATCCGCATGTAAATTTGCACAATAATTCAAATTTTATATATATATAGAGAGAGAGAGAGAGAGAATAGGGATCATGTGAGAACACCTATCTTAGGTGAGAACAGATCTGAACCTTCCAATCCTTACCGCTCAAATTAAATCAAGCGTGATCGATCACCAACAAAAATGTACCAACCAATTCTAATCCTAGCCTCTACAACTAACTATCTACTAGACACCATTCCTTTCAAAAAAAAAATCTACTACTTCACGTCATTAGTTACCAATATTATTTTTGGCAAAACCAACCATTTAATTAATTTCAAATTATGGTCTTGTGGTAATTCCTCTGTCTCCCACTGCTACAATTAATCAGTTGTACTTATGTTTTTTGAGATACCAATAGTCAATTTGAAATTCTAAAATATCTAGCATATGCAATGTTCATCTCAAAATATCTATTTCAATTTCGTTAATTTAAAGCACTTATAAATTAAATATTCAAAGCACTTATATATTTATTCTTAAAGTACAACTCGTATGTATGTGCTTCAATTATTGCATGTAATGGCTTTAAATGTAACCTATAGGTGTTTCTTTTATAACTTATGTGATTAATATAAATATATTGATTCTTAAAGTACAACTCGTACGTATGTGCTTCAATTGTCGCCTGTAAGGGCTTTAAATGTAACGTATAGGTGTTTCTTTTATAACTTGTGCGATTTATAAAAACATATTGATTCTTAAAGTACAACTCGTACGTAGGTGCTTCAATTATTGCCTGTAAGTTTTTTAAATATAACCTACGGGTGCTTCTTTTATAACTTCTGCGATTTATAAAAAAACATTTGATTCTTAAAATACAACTCGTACGTAGGTGCTTCAATTGTCACCTGTAAGGGCTTTAAATGTAACCTATAGGTGTTTCTTTTATAACTTGTGCGATTTATAAAAAAAACTTATTGATTCTTAAAGTACAACTCATGCGTAGGTGCTTCAATTGTCGCCTATAAGGGTTTTAAATGTAACATGTAGGTGTTTCTTTTATATCTTGTGCGATTTATAAAAATATATTGATTCTTAAAGTACAACTCGTACATAGGTGCTTCAATTATTGCATGTAAGTGCTTTAAATGTAACCTATAGGTGCTTCTTTTATAACTTGTGCGATTTATAAAAATATATTGATTCTTAAAGTACAACTCGTACATGGGTGCTTCAATTATTGTCTGTAAGTGTTTTAAATGTAAACTATAGGTGCTTCTTTTATAACTTGTGTGATTTATAAAAACAACTTGATTTTTAAAGTACAACTCGTACGTAGGTGCTTCAATTATCGTCTGTAAGAGCTTTAAATGTAACCTATAGGTACATATATTGAAGAAAAAAATAAAAAAAATAATGAAAAAAAGCATGAAAAGAGAGAACATTGTAAGATAAACAAAAAAAACAAAAAAAAAGTTTAAAATTGGGAGGAAAGGCAAAATAAAGAAAGTGTGTATATGTGGCGCACCATAAAAATTGATAGTTTGGATCTGGGAATGTGTTAAAAGAATTATCTTGAATCAAAAACAACTTGCCATCATTATCTCTGAAAAGCTTTACTAAGGCCAGGATCCGGAATTGAGAAAAGCTTGTTTACTCTAATCTCCCAAAATTGAGAATAGGATCCGAAAGCCTAATTCAAAGTCTTATAACCCGAAACAAAAGATATGCGAATCTAATTTATGATGCCTTTAATCAACCATTAGATTAGATTATCCAATGGTTCAGATTTGTTCTCACATAAAAAGATGTTCTCACATAAATAAGTGTTCTCACCTGAACCCACCCCGATATATATGTGTGTGTATTTATTTAATCCCATATCATGTCAGGTCTTGGTCTGGGCCAAAATGATCTGGTTGGACCAGGTTCTGACTAGACCGAATGGACCAGTTTGGGTCTGGTTTGACCAGACCGATCCAGTGGAATATTTTTTTTAAAATTTTAAATTGAATTGGGACTTTAAATTGGGCTGGTTCTCGAAGAAAAATATTTCTTTTTTAAATGTGAGTTAGGTTGGGCTCAATTTTTTCTTTTAAATTTTAATTTTAACTAGGATTAATTTTAAATTTGAAATTAAAATTAAATATGAACAAAAATTTTATTAATGAAGCATTGGATGTGTTTTATTATTAAATTATAATAATAAATATTTGGTAATAATAATTACACAATGTTTGTTTTAGTCAGCCTAAATTTTATGCTAGGGTTTATTATGCAATTAATTTAAATTTTATTTGAGATGGAATTTTTTGAAAATATGCTAATAAATTTAGGGACTTACTGCGTAATTATTATATATATTAACAAAAAAAATTAGAATTTCCATTTTTCTTTTTCGATCGAAAAACTGCAACCGCCGCCCCCAACCGGCACTGCTCCGCTGCCAACCGCCACCACTCAACTGCCACCGTTCCAACGGAGAATCTCATATCTTTCCTCGTCATACATCGCACGCTGGACATCACATGGAAAATCGGAGCTCAATATCACACTGCTTGAACTCTCTATCGATCTCCGATTTACAGGTTGCTCCGGCTGTTTCCAATTCATCTTCGATTCTCCTTCGTACTAATTGAAATATCTCTGGTATTAAATTATAGGTATTTTTGGCATTCCTCAGGTAACCGCTTTGCCGACGGTTGCGCTCCGTCGTACAAAGTCTAATTTGCAGACGGCGTTGCACATATGAGGATTTACAAAGACGCCATCGACGATGGATTTACAGAGACTCCAGAGAAGAATTTTCAGAGATGACAAAGCACATGAGATGCACGTGCCCGAACATCGATGATGACATGCGTGACATCACGCGTGACCTTAAGTGGCAGACAGCCACCTGAGGCAGCGGATCGCAGACGGTGGTCGAAAACTAAGGTTCTACTTCTTTTATTTTTTTTAAAGAGTTGCTTAGGTTTAATATTTGTTAGACTCAACTTATTAGTATAAAAGATTGTTTAGTCTAGTGGTTAGTACTTATGTTGCTGAGATTAGACGTTTTGGGTTCGAATCTCACTATGACCAATTCATTTTTTTGATGTACATGATGAGGTTCATTATTATTTGAATGGGTGTATTACTCAATAATGAATGTTTGGTGTAGTGGTCTCATTATTATTTGACTACCCAATAATGAGTCTTTGGTGAATTGGTCTCATTATTATTTGACTTAGTGTATTACTCAATAATGAGACTTTGGTGTAGTGGTCATTGCTCTAAGTTTTGAGGTTAAAAACCCATATTCAAATCCCACCAGGTCCTATTTTTTAAAGTTTTTTTTTTATTTTTGAGGTACTGTAGGTCTTTTTCTTTAAAAGATTTTTATTATTATTGAGGTACTCTAACTTTTTATTGATGTTTGTAGTTTTTTTCTTTCTCTTATGTTGATTTTTTCATTATTTGGGTGAGTTTTTATGGATATGACTTGATGTTTTGTAGTGTTTTTTGTGATATGGATTGATATTTGTAGTTTTTATTTTATTTTTTCATGTTCATATTTTTTTACCGGCTGAGGTTTTGGTAATAGGAGTTGATGTTTGAAGTGTCTTTTTTTCTTCTAATGTTGATGTTTTTCATTTTTCGGATGAGGTTCAGGTGTTAGGGGTTGATGTTTGTAGTTTTTGGGTAATATAGGTTGATATTTTTTGTTTTTTTAATGAAAAAATTGTTGATCTTTTATGATTTTTGGATTGAATAATTTATACTCTTGAGGTATCGTATTTTTTTTGTTGGTGTTTGTTTTTAGTTTTTTTCTCTCATATTGATATTTTTCATTTTTCGAGTGAGTTTTAGTTGATATGAGTCGATGTTTTGTAGTTTTTTTTGGGTTATATGAGTTGATATTTTTTACTTTTTTTCCTCTCATATTCACGTTTTCATTTTTTCAGTGACATTTAGGTAATACTTAGACTTGGCAAACAGGTCTCTTTGGTCGGGTACGGGTGAGACCCAATCAGTTCGGGTATAATTCGGAAGATTGTTTTGTCTTTGGGTATCGGGTGTGGATCGGGTGTGTTCGGGTTCGTGTGTCATTCGGTAGTGTTGAAAATTATCCGATCGGGTCGGGTTTGGTTGTTTCAATTTTGATACATTTCGGTTATCAATTTTTTGAATCGGGTTCGGATTAGATTTGGTTCATGTTGTTTCGGTTTCATGTACAATTCGATTTTACATATTTTTAATCGGGTTTGGATCTAGTTTGGTTTGAGTTAGTTTGGTTTTGGTACTTTTCGGGTACATCCTCTTACGGGTCGGGTTCGGTCGGATTCCGATATATTCAATTCAGGTCTTGTTCTAATAAATATAGCAAATTGTCATCATAATGAAAATAATATATTTTTAATATATTGCTTTTGTAAAGATACTTTCGATGAACAAATCTATTATATATGTACATAGTATTATATTTTATGTAGTTATTTTTTTATGTATACTTTCGATCTTTTAAAATAAAAAATTTCTCTTGCAAAGCATTGATCCATATATTTTTATCACCGAGCATATGAAAATCACTCATTTTGTTTATAGCATGACAAACTAGTTCTAGAAGTCAATATTCACGTGAACTCACATCAGATACACAAGTATCAGATACTTTCATTAACACATCAATTTCTATATCATTAACATCACATAACAATTTATTCTAGTCACACTTTGACACAGATGTACAGAATTATCTATATATACTTGTACAGAACATCAATTATGAACTTCAAAACACTTGCAAGTTTTTTGAGCTCAAAGGTCAGTCGGCATCAAAATATTCACAAGCAATATGAGCTAAAACATTCTCAAGCGATAGAATAAGGTTTCATTGATTGTGTCGGTCACCACAATAATTTCTCGTTCTGTGTTCAAAGGCATGTCAATGAATTTTTGGTTTTTCTATCGTCTTCTCCGCACTTCAATTGATCTTCCAATCTGCAAAATCAATGAAGGTCAGTTAAATTGATTGTATATTTTTAAACAAATGGAATTGATTGTGTAATTTTGAATGACAAACCTGATTGCTTGTTTTTCGACGTTGTTCATTGCTTTTTTCGCTCCTGATCCCAGATCGCAGATGTTGAGGATGAGATCTTCGAAGTTTTTTGTTCTATGGGTTACAGTGGTTGAGATCGGTTGAAACACTGATTATTCTTTGGAGGCGTGTTTTTTGTAAAATGATTTTAAAACTATTGTGAATAATTTGTAAGTCGGTAATTTTTCATTATAACAGGTTGGATAATAAGTCCGCCCAATAATTATGCTAGCAAATTTGAATGTGGGGTCGCTGAAATCGTTTTTCCAATAAAATAAACTTGTAGTTACATCCAGTTTGAATTGAAACACACAGACTGACAGGTGCTCCATTATGGCATGATTGCTTTAGTTGATATGACTGGTTAATTCGCTTCGTTAGTCATGTAATTAGTAAACTACGATGAAATATCTCACGTATAGCTGTTTATTAAATATTAACATTATAATAAATGACCTATAAGAACTTGTGAATATTTAATAAGTTAGGGTCTTATTAAAAAGTAATATTAATGAACAACATTAAGTTTTGCTTGTTAAAAATATTGTTAATGAAATGTATGATTTACAAATAGTTAAAATAAATTTATAAAATAAGTAAAAGTCTGTCTCTTAAAAGACGGTATTTCCATAGGTTATGAAAAGATCAAGGTTTAAATTGCAAATTATAAGAAATCAAGATAAAACTTTCAAATTGCATTAATCGAGTCATAAACTTATAACTACTACACGTTGCATGTTAAATTTTAAATATTGTAATTAAAACTTTTTACCTTCTATAATTATAATTCAACCTCGTATTTCCATATATCTATGGAAAGACGATCTTTTCCAAAATTTTGTTGAACAATATATTTTTATCAATGAGATTTAAGTTAACTAAATTAAATCAAAATTAAATATTATCTTGTCTTTATTATGCGAAGCACTTAATTTTCACATATATATTACTATTTTTATCCATGAGATTTAAGTTAACTAAATTAAATCAAAATTAAATATTATTCTGTCTTTATTATGCAAAGCACTTAATTTTCACATATATATTACTTGAAAATAATCCAGTATAATAATATTCAGAAGATCATTGAAAATTATT
>JAUOBV010399092.1:0-10527 GCA_032360425.1 Rubia occidens | reverse complement strand
TTTAAAGTTTAGTCATCTAAAAAAACTAGGCAAAAGTTTGGAAATACAGTCTTTCCAAAAGTTCATGGAAATACGGGGTTTAATTAGAATAATGAAAGGTAAAAGGTCTTAGTTGCAATATTAAAAATTTATTGTGCAACATGTAGTACTTATAAAGTTTATAACCCGATTCATTCAACCCAAAAATTTTATCTTCATTTCTTCTAATTTACACTTTAAACCTTGATCTTTCCATGACTTGTGGAAAGACCGTCTTTCAAGAGATGGACTCGAAAAACTATATGAGTGAAGTAAAATAATTAATTTAGTTAAAACTTTTTACATATTGAATACAATAAAAAATAATTATTTTTTATAATATTTCGTTCAAATTATATGAAAATAATTATTTATATGTTGAGCTCATTTTAGAGATGGTCTCTTATTAGGCAACCTAAACTTTATGCAAGGGCCTTTATGCAATTCTTGTTATATTCTTGCTCCAGAAACCTATCTCTAATAATTTTACAGGACTTATCTCTAATAATTTCACAAGTACCTATCACTAATATTTTTACAGGGGATTTTTTGGCCAATTTTTTCCACCATTTTTCCGCAATCTGCATTTTGCAAAAAAAAAATCATAAAAACAAATAAAAATTGTTTTTATGATTATAATTTTTAAATTAAATTTTTTTAAAAAAATTATATGATCATCGAATTGAAAATTATAAACATCATAAAAAATTGAAGAACATCAATGAAAAACATAAATCATCAACTGAAAAAATGGAGTAAAAATATATATAAAAACAAATAAAACACAAAAAATATATTAAAAATCAAATAAAAATTGAAAAAACATTGACTATAACTAACAAAATATCAACTAAAAATCATTAAAATATCAATAAAGTTTCAATTATCAATTATTTTTAAAAAAACTACAAAAATCAACTAATATCAACCAAAAGCTAACAAAATCAATTTTTATCATCTAAACTTCACCCTGAAAATGAAAAACGCCAACATAAGAAAAAAATACTGTAAAAAAATAATCTATGTCACCCAAAACTACAAACATCAACTCGTATCACCTAAAACTCATCGAGAAAATGAAAATAAAATCAATATGAGAGGGGAAAAAAGCAAAATATATCAACCCATGTAAACAAAAAAAAACTACAAAGTATCAACTCATATCAATTAAAACTCACCCTAAAATAAAAAATATCAAAGTTATTTTGGCAGGAATGGATTTTGGTTGAGAAAAAAAATCGGAACTATATGATTCAGTTGTGGAAGAATGGATGTTGTTCGCAGGTAGAATGGAAGGAATTATTAATTAAGAACAAAATTAGATTTGGTGATTGAATGACCAGGATTAGATTACATGTAGGGCAAAGATATGGAGTAAAAGTGGTCCATAAATAATGGTGTTAATAAAACTCTCCCCGTTATAAAACCCTACTAAAATTTATCTATTCTATTAACACTAACAAAAAACAGTACTTGACAATAATAATATGAAGATTAATTTAGGCATGTTCTCTAGACCTTATTTGGACTTCACTTTAGATCAAATCGGATTAGTTTAATCTAGTCACATTGTTATTATTTTCAATACATTTATTTTTAATTTAGTTCAAATTAATGCAGTTCAGTTCCGTTCAACGCAGTTCAATTTAAGTTAGTTCTTTTGATAAATGTGTTTATCTTTGTCATGCGGATTTTAAATTGAATTTTATATTTTTAGTATTTTAATAATGTATGAAAAGAAATAAAAATATTTGGTAAATAAAATTTATTTTGGTTAACAAATATTTTTTTGAATTAAATTTCATTTTTTCAGCATGGTATATACACTACAAGAGGCAACACCTATTACCTCGGTTCTGTAGATCTTTTTACCATGGTTTTCAGCCCTCTGAAAACCAAGGTAAATGTGGGTGTAGTAAAAATTACCTTTTTTACCTTGGTTCAAAACCGAGGCAAAGAGTAATTTTTACCTCAATTTTTCATGGAAAGAAACAAGGTAAATACTCATCAGCCAACGACCTTGTTGACTCTTGCGCGACGTCGGTCCAAATTCTGAGCCTTCCGACTCCCCCATCTTCTTGCGATGTCGTGGTGATCGATGTTGACTATAAAGTGTGTGACATCGCTCTAAACTCTATGCGAAATCGCATGATTTTGCAAGTGGCGTTGTTCAATAAGATTTTTTACCGTGGGTTTGAACCGCGGTTAATTTTGTTTCTTACATCGATATTTTTTCTGAAAAACTAGTGTAATTTATAATTTTCGGAATCCTTGATCGAGTATTAAGCGACCTCGCATTGAGAAAATACATTGTCGATGTGGAAGAGCGTATCCAATATCGCGGTGGTCATAATTGGTTATGTGATGACGTGGCATGCCAATAAACACGATGTCGTTTTAAAAGACCGATGTCGCAAGTATAGGTCTGACTAGGGTTAATTTTCTGTTCTGTTCATTTGTCTCTGCGATGTCGCATCCTGCGTCGTGGTTCATGGTGCAATGTCGATCTATTTAGTGTCCCATCGATAACCCTTGTGAAATATGAATGATGTCGGTTGTTTGTGATCATTTTAGCCGAATTGTAGTAGATACTACGCGACGTCGGTCAAATTTCCAAATACAGCAATTCATATTAATAGAAAAGAGGTCTTGGCGTTGAACTCCCTTTCAAGTTGCATGTTACTACATCAATCATGGAAACTACACCATCCATACACAAAGTAGGTTACCAAAATTCTCAGAAAATGAACTTTTCCATTGATACTCCATAGTTAGCTAGAGAGATCTATATTAAGGTTTCAAAAAATATCTTTAAAAGTATCAATGGCCATTTTAGATAATGATGATTTAACAAAAAAAATCAACCTAATAAAAGTTCTTCATATGGTAGATGGGTTAAGTAAAGGCGTCATATTCTTTACCATCATAACGAGCACCCAACTTTCGCTTATATCCTCCGAAAGCTTGATGAAGTATGGTGCTTTGTCCTAGGAAAAATACTACAAGAACGAGTAACCTCAAATTGATAAATAGGTTGTGCATACTCAGAATATTATTGATTAGACTAAATATATAGGTGAGAATAATAGATACTTGTTGTAGATCAAATTGATTCTCCCTCACAAGCAAGACCAAGTCATTCATAAAGCGCATGCAATAGTAACCACTTTCCCACACGCCCACTTAATTTTTTATGCTATTCAAACAGAAAAATTGTTCACAAATACTTAGTTGAGTACCTTCTAGCAAATCGTAATTTCATAATAAAATTTTAAAGTTAATTGTAACCTTGAGGGATTTTCATGTGCATCCTTTGTACTTGGTAATCATGTGATATGTCATCACCTTAGTAATTACGAATGAAATTGTTTCCGGGGGCATTTGATGTAATGGATCGTACCAAAACACCGTGTTTAATGGAAGAACGGTGATAGACACCATCCAATCTTTGCTACAAAAATGAAATCGTCATTAACTCAATAGAATCCTATAATCTTGAATAGATCCAAACAAGACTAATGAAGTAAATGGAGATGACTCACCGGTTATATTAAGGTGCGATGTATATGGAGTTGTCCATTTGCATCAACTGCAAGCTCAAATAGACCAAACGCTTCTCATCGCCACATGGTCAAGTTGGATCTTTAATGGGAAAACAACCCCGATCCAACCTTTGAATTTAGAAATGGATTATACATGCAAGAACCTATAAACATGGTTAGTGTTGTTCATGGTTATAGCCTATACACATGCAAGAGCTAAAGGCATTATTAATTTCGATGATTAAAGTTAGGGTGATGCATTAATACATACAAGCAATATATTTGCATCATGGGAGGTGACACATTATTGAAATTGAACAAGTCTTCCAAATCCTCCTTCCAAATAATAGGATTATAGGATTTTCCTTGTACCCAAAAATACCCACTTCTTCCATGGGAATTTTCTACAAACATGAGGGAGGGTGTGCCATCACAATTGTGTGGAATTTCTTCAGGGAACCATCCTTCGAGGGCTTGTATGGTGGTGGATTCATCCTAGAAACACGATTCTTTGTCGGATTAGGATCACCACGTGTATTGGGTATTTTTTTGGGGATACTAATCCTTGTTTTGATCTACATCAAAACAAACTTAAAATTTATGTACGGCACATTTTTCTGAACTCACATTTAATAGTATATCAATTATCATGTTATACCTTCTTTGTAGGCCCGTTCTCCAAAATATCCACCAAACAAATGGGCCATTCCACAAACATTCCCAACGCTTTGTCCACCATCCTTGCCTCACTTTCCTGGGACTGGAAGAACCACACCATCTATGAGGGTCTAAGTGATATTAACCACCTCGTTATCATTCGCAGCGGGCGTATGATGATGCACTCGTATGGATGTGTACAAATTACCCTCCACTACCATATGGCTCTCTCCATCAACATGTTCAGCAAGTAGTATGCACAAGCAGTTATCCTACACTAGAAGACTTTCTGATTTAAAATATAGAATGAAATATGTTGCCATATGAATAATCTAATATATTTACTAAAACCTTAATGCTGCATTGGGTGGCGTCAACTAACTTCGTTCTTAGTCGATCTAAGGCAAGGGGTGCTGAAAAAGTTAGAGATGGGGGTACGGGCCCACTATTACACTCCGGGTGGTCATGTGTTGAGGTTGTCGGAGAAGCACCACGAGGGGGAGATGGTGGTGGTTTAGAACTTGTAAAGATTCTCTCCAAGTCAGGTGGCATCCCATTCGATTGTTGTGAGACATAAGACACTAGTTGGCTTAATATGGATTTCAAAGCATCAATCTCTCTCTTGGTTGACTACTTGACGCAATTTCAACCTTCGGTGGTCGAGGTTTGAAAAAGATGTTCCTATGTGTAGCAAGCATGCCGATATCCCCGTAATTGACCCGGATGTTCTTTCTTGTTTTGCGTAATCCCCAGTATGTCCTTCTTTCCATCCTCTATGAACTTGTCGGACCCTTTTTTTTGTTTTAAGTCCTCATTCAAAATTACTTATATTCAATCTCTTTTTGGAAAATTTTGTCTTGAACAGGCATTCATATCATATGAACTAAACTAAATAAAAAACTTACGATTTGTTTGGAAACCAACTCCACATCTTTGGTGTGGAACTTACCCTCCTTCTTCCCACACCCTTTGTATCCCTTTAGCCATTTCTTAAAATGGGAAACCTCATCGGGCGTGGGATATTACGTAGTAGCCCTTGCTTCATCTTCCGTCATTCCATGGTCCAATTTATCATAGAATATTGCCTCAAACATTTCCTTCTTGATTATTCTTGAAGTTAGTGCGAAACCTTCATGACTCATTGTATGGAGCATCTTGTTTCCTCCAGCAAGATTACTTTTTCTATCCCTTAGACCCTGTAAAATGATTAGACCGAAGGGTTCAAAATAAAAATCAACAATGGGAATTGACTTAGAAAGACAATTTCTCTATATTTGATCATCGTCGTAAGGTAGTCAGTCATAATGTCGTACAGGTCAACTGGTAAATCTGCGACGTCACACGCTAATCAAAAGCATCAATACAACCCGACTACTATAGTGCGCCATCGCATGGTCACCTAGTGTTACTCAATCTTATGGCAATGATGGACCTCTACGATTCTAAATCACTAGAAAGCATACATAACATACACATTCAACGATACCAATGAAAATATACTCATCCATAAGCATGTTTATCCCACAGTAAAATCCATGCATATTCTTGAAAACATGTGCCCATTGTGTATATATTTTTAAGCATGTTAATGTAACTTCCTTACCGATTTTTCATCCGCTACTTTTCTTGCAACAAAACCCTTCCAACTAGAGTCACTTATAATGGGATTCTTAATTCTTGGGTTGCAATTCTTCTTCCTTCCGAAAACGTAATCCCTTGCCAATTTGGTTTTGAAATCTCTCCATCTTTCAACAAAGCGCCTTATGGTCTTCTTTTTCAATATTTCCATATCATCACATTCGATTTTGAAGGCATATTGCATGGCCCTCTATAGTTTGGCCTTGTAAGCATCGTTAACACGAGGCCACGACTCATACAAGAAGATATCAACCTTTTTCCTAGCAATCAAACCTATGTAACTAGCCCACCAATGTCTTTCCTCGCCTATGGCATTCTCGATGTGATCGAACTTCATAGGACATTTCTTATCTTTCTCCACCATGTCAATCAATTTCTTGAAAATTACCGTACCTCTACCTTTCCTACATCTTTTTGAGGCATTCAAATCCCCCATCTTTGGGTCGTTTCCTTTTATCGGGGTTAACAAGTACACATAAAAAGTTTCCATATTTTGAGGTTAACAAAAACACCTAAAAAATTACGTTCCAACCTTTATAATGGACATTAATAAGCACTTAGGTTTTCATGAGATTGATCTTAGCACAAGAAAATGGTGGAATTGAATCATTTAATGTTATCTCCATATGAAATCACCTATATAAAGAAGTTGCCTCATGTTGTACACCATATACACATAGAAAAATTACATATTTAATGAAACCATAGCACCCTACATGTATATAGTCCACAATGTACAATAAAGTAAATAAAAAGTAAGGCACATAGAAATAACAAGCACTCATTCAATAATACATCCCAAGGGATGTAGCCCTCGCTCTCCCCCACTGAAGACCACGATTTTTCTACCTTAAAAACCCTAGTTTGCATTCATTCCTTCATCTTTTCTCCTATGTTTACGATGGATTTTTGTGTTTTTGTTATGGTTTTGGCTTATCTAGGCTAAATATACTCTTGGGAGCAATTGGTAAGCATTTCTAGTATCAATTTGTGAGATTTGATTTCTCCTATTTTGTGCTTTCTTGTGTAGTTAACACATGATTTAGACTAGGATGATAAACTAGTTAATGATTGTGGGTTAATTATTTGATAGATTTTTTGGGTAAAACCCGGGATACTTTAACTTTTTGTCGATGTGATTATCGTTAGTTGATGTTAGGTTATAATTAGGTGTGACAACTAATTATGATTATTGATTGATGAAATTGCTTAGACTTGATAAGTTCTCCATAATATGTGATTAATGCATAAAAATAGGATTATTAGTCTATGATCAAAGGATAACTAGAAATGTAAACCAATTGCGCCTAAGGCTCATTATCATCTTAATTACATCTTCCGTGCTACTGTGATCGTATTTGCATCGTTCTTTATAATTTTTTTGTTAATTTAGTAGTATAAATTAAGCGTAGTGTTTTCCAAAACCAAAACCCCCCACTATGTTACCACACACGTAGAGTTATTTCTTCGTGTGCTTTTTAACTACGTTTAACACTCGATAAAACCCCATTTTCCTCGTGGACGCACCTGACTTGCTACTATCTACTTTCTAGTAGTTAGCCGCAATTAGGGCATATAAATACTATCTTTGAGAGGCACAACGATGACCTCCCACTTCTTGCCAAAATTGTTAGGGAATTTCCTAACTCTTTCATAAACCTCAACACCCGTTAGTGGTAATGGTGCCTCTCTCTTCATTACTTCCCCATTGAAACATTTCTTCGTTGATCGCCATGGGTGACCTTTAGGGAGAAACCACCAACCATCTATGGCCTTGATATATGGTTTTACATCCATGTTTCAATTGACAAAATGAAGTCTGCTTCTCGCACACTAGACACGCGTAGTGTCCTTTCACTGAATACCCAATTTTTTCCATATGCGGGAAAGTCATTTATTATCCAAAAAACAACACCTTTAATGTGAAAAGATATCATACCCAACCATAGTACGTGTGGACACCATTGTTAAACAAAGTTAACAGATCGATCAAATACCAATGAAGCAAGGTACACATTTATATCATTACCATATCATCATAGATAACAACACGCACTTTCATTTCATTATCAACCACGAATGGAGGTCATATATAAATAACATAATGGGTCACGAGTTGTGTGTGCTGCTCATGTTACCAAATGGATTTATTCCATCGGTAAAAAGGCCAAGTTCCAGATGTCGGGGCTCTGCACCAAATTCTGGGTACATGGCATCGAACTTTTTCCACTGCTCACCGTTCATATATCTAAAAATGTCATCCGCAAGTTGATCTCTCTCAGAATGGCATCGCAACAACTTAGCTTCTTCTTTGCAAGCAAACAACTTCTTTAGCTGGGGAATGATCGGGATATACCACAACACTTTAGCCGGTGTTTTTTTACGGAAATCAACTCAACATCTGCCCCAACCGCAATTCCTTGCTACTTTAACTTGTACAAAGACTCATTGCATACCCGACATCTGTCTCGGTCCTCATCCTCTGACCCTTTATACAAAATACAATCATTCAGACAAGCATGTATTTTTTTAATTCCATTCCCATAGGACGGAGAATTCTTTTTGCAGCATACAATTTTTCGGGAAAATGATTACCTTCGGGAAGCAATTCCCTAACTAATTCAAGAGTCTCTGTCATGCCTTTATCATTCCACCCATATTTTGCTTTCAAATTCATCACTTGCAAAGTGGCCCATACCAAATGTTTCGAACCGGTATACAATGCTTCCTTCTTGTTATTATTCAAAGCTTCAAGGACTTTGGGTTTACCGTGGAATTCTCTGGCAAAATCCTCCACCATCTCCTCGAATCCATCATTTACATATAAATTTTTTGATTCTTTTTGGCTCACATCTTCAACCTTAGCCGTGTCAACCTCTCCGTGCCACACCTAAGAGGTGTAACTAGTTTGAAATCTTCGGGTGATGAGATGCTTACGTAAATTCTTCCTTCCCCAAAAAACCCATTCCTACTATCCTTACATGGGAAACGTGCTCGGACTACACCATTCTTCGAACCATGTTCAAAAGCTACCACAATAAAGGATTCTTCCAAAGGGATGTAATCGGGTGATTTTCTCAAATCTTTACCTATCAATTCAATTCTATCCATAGTCAATCACCTAAAATAAAATGAAATTAACATTCCCATAATTATGATACAACACAAACATTGCCAACAACATTCATGAATGGAACTAAAGCATCAAAACTAATTCAATGAACAAAACACTACATTAGTTCTTCATGAAGTCCAAACCCCATTTATTATCAGTCAAATGATTATTTTAGGCAACATTGATCTAAAAACGATCGTTATTTTATCACCCTGCTATCTTCCGAATTCGGAACCATTTCCCCCAAAACCCTACATCTTTGCCCGACTATATTGCGAAGTGGGAACCAAGACACGAATGAACATCCCAATTAGTAAGAACTTTCAGCTCTTTGTCAACAACCCAAACTTCATGTTTCGTAACCCCTAACTTTGTCGATTTCCTATTCCAAACTCGGAACTTATTCAAATTAAAGGAGGTTTGGCATAACCGCCTTTAAATGGGGTTTAGTAAAAACCTGTCTTTATCGAGAGTCAATAAAAGACGGTTCATGAAACCGCCTATGAGTTCGAACCAACCACCTTCTATAACACCGGAGAGACAAATTGGCATGCTTCCGAATTGAGAAGGCTCTAGGGAAGACGGTTCCAGAAAAGATCCATGGAACCGCCTTTGAATGTTGTCTTTAACCAAACACTCTCCACCAGTGTATGCATCATTCATACACAAACCCTTATCTAATTTAATCATCGGAGCCACTTTCTCCCGTATACCCTGGAGGCTTTGTTCTGCACGATCTTTAGTAATCGGTTTAAGACTGGAAAACTGATCGGTAACCACGTTACACCCTACATTAAATAACATAGCTATAAATCATCCATAATCCACGGAATAGCCTGAAACTTTTCTTGGAAAACATTATTGCATTACACCATACATTAAAGAAAATTGCTATAAATCATCGATAATCCACGGAATAACGAGTCCATGATTTTAAGGGGGCATATTTTGAAAAATTGGATGCCGGCTAGGTTTTTCTTTTAAAAGTGGAAATAAGGGGGGGGGGTGCATTCAGAGAATGCGCCCTCAGGGTGACGAAAATGATTTTTTATTTTTTGGCCAATCCCATTTAGGAGAATTTTGTTTAAAAAGAAAATGCAGAGGGCGCCATCAGGGGGTAATTAAAGAATTTTATAAATTGTTGCGTAATTTATTTAGCAGATTTCATTTTAAAAAAGGAAATGCAGGTGAATGCACCCTTGAGGTTTATTTTTTGGATTTTTTTTCAATGATGCGTATATTATGTATTAGAAATTTTATAAAAATAAAGAAAATTAAGAGGGCGCATTCAGAGAGTTCCATAGGCTATAATTTATGCAAATTCCAAAATAAACAAAATATACCGCCTTAAACCGACTAATGTCAAATGAAGTTATTTTATAATTGATATAATTAATGAGATAAATTTTATAATAAAATATTATAACGAGATTTCTATAAATTTTTTAAAAATGTATTGTAATGTATGAATAATTATAACTTGTAGCTAAAATTTGCTGATGCAATTTTTTGAATGATTGATCTAACCATTAATTGGTCTAATGGAAAATTTTCTAT
>JAUOBV010398876.1:0-10528 GCA_032360425.1 Rubia occidens | reverse complement strand
GATGAGATAACCATACAAATTCTACCGCAATATTAGCCAAGGAAAAATACTTAGACTCAGAGCTGGAACGGGAAACTGTGAGTTATTTCTTAGCACTCCAAGAAACTATGTTGCCACCCAGAGAGACAGTATGCCTACATTTAGAAGTCCGGGTCTCGAGATAACACGCCCAATTTGCATCCGAATAGCCCAACACCTCGGAAGAGCGAGCCAAACGAAAGGAAGGACCATAGTGCATAGTCACATGGACATGGTGGAGAATACCAGTAACTGTAGCAAAGTGATCATCCCTAGGAATTGAAGGTACTAACTGACTGAATTTACTATAATAGCAAGGTCCAGATGAGTGATAGTGAGATATTGAAGTGCACCAACCAATGACTGGTAAAGAGTGGGATTGACAAACTTACTATTGATAATACTGTGAAGCTAAGATTGTGGAAGAAATGACATAGTGACAGAAACACCGTCAGTTATCCCAACTCTATGAAGAATATTGGCCTAAGAACAAACATGGTGAAGTATACTCTACCTCCAAACCGAAAAAATAATGTAAAGAGCTCAAGTCATTAATGGAAAAATCCTTATCAGTTTAGGCAATGAATTGAAGAATGACCAAGGAGTTGTTTCCCATAAGGATAATATCGTCCACATAAATCAAGAGACAAAGAAGAGTAGTACTCAAGAAAAAACAAACAAGGATGTGTCTGCTGAGCTGCAAAACAAGCAATGCTAGCATAGGTAAGTGTTAAACCACTGAAACCAAGAACGAGAAGCCTGCTTCAGGCCATAAATATCTTTCTGCAGGTAACATAGATAATCAGGATGAGCATCGACCTTGTAACCAACCAGTTGGACCATGTAGTTTAGAGCACAAGCACACCATTGTAACGGGAAGAATTTTTAACATCCAACTGATGAATGAGCCGGTGACGAATAGTAGAAATAGCAAGGATAGTTTGAATGATTGACCCCTTCACTACAAGGCTGAAGGTGTGATAAAAATAGGACCCTAGAATCTAAGAGAAAGGCTCTGTGACCATTCGAGTATTGTAGCGATCAATACTACAATTAGGCTGAGATGAAAAATAAATTTGGAGCCAAAAAAATTTACGTCCGGAGGGCGAGGCATCAAATCCCAAGTATGTTGGTGGTGAAGTGCAGCCACTTCCTCATCCATAGCTGAAACCTAACGATGATCTTGAAAAGCCACACAATAGTATTGGGGCTCAGTTAGAGCAATAAGGGCAACCAAAACTAGACCCCTCATAATCAAAGAAATATTGAGGGTGCTGAGAACCATCCATGGTCCTGGGGGTCATCCTGTGCGTGCGAGCCGGAGTTGGCTCGGGATAGACATCAATGACAGCGATGGGACAATCTGGGACAGTTGTTGTGTCAGCCTAGGGTGAAGCCACATGGGTCCTAGTCATGGGCGCCAGGGAGACAGGTTGCAACGTATCAGACGAACATCAATAAAGACAAGTGTGTTTGTAGATTCATACACTTAATCAACGGGATCCAAGAAAGTAGAGACATATATTGAAATTTTAGCACCTGAAATAGATCCACCGGCATAGGGAAATATTGACCTCAAACCAAGCATGTCTGGTGACATAAATATTCTTAGACGTAGGATTCAAACACTGATATTTTTTGTACTGGGAGCCATGCCCTAGAAAGATAGATGACAAACTGCAAGGAGCAAAATTTTGAGCCACATATGGACAAAGATAAGGGTACACACGACAACCAAATGCATATAAGTTGGGGTATAGGTAAATCCAGCCATTAATAACCTCAAAGAGTAATTGCCCACCAAGAGCAGGAGTGGGCAACCGGTTGATGGTATTAGTGGTTGAAGAAAAATTATCTAACCAGTGAGAGACGTATTGGAAAAATATTGTGAGAAAACCTCAAGATCGCAAGGAAATGTCAACTTGCGAGAAGATATATTTTTGTAACAGATGGCGCTAAATCTCAAAATCTGATAATTTGGAAGATGTTGTGCATATGTGGCCAAATGCAGGAAGGAACCGCTGGCGACCAAAGACGTTGGCCATTATTGGAAGAAACTCGATATAACTTTAGAGAAATGTTATAGATTTTTTGGGCAATTGCCGTCAACTCTGTGCTTCAACCAGAGGAGCTGCTTGAGACTTAAAAATGACACCAAGAGGTAGAGTGATGACAGAAACTGAGAAATCTGGGAAACATAGGTTAGTATCGGGAAATATGATGGGAAAAATTGTGTTACTGATGTTAGTTATCAGAGAAGATGCATAGACTTGAGGGATGAAAGGGAAAAGACGGCGGGGAAATATGAAACATGTTGGAAAGTTGAGAGACATGCAGGAGACTTGAACGAGCTTCTAGAGAGCTGTTGGGATATTGTCAAAATTTTTGAAGTTAGCCAGAAGAATACCGGAATTTGGCTGGAGTTATGTGTTTGGGGAAATGATGCTAAATGGATAGAAAATAAAGAGAGGGAGGTGGAATTAGGACCCAAGATTCTCTTATACCATGTAAATGTTGAATGTTTGATACATATTTATTTATCAACATGGTTTATGTAGGTTACAATAATAAGAATAAGTGGAAAATGAATATATATTAATCTTATCATATCCTATCAAATCTCAATCATCGATCTTGTCTATCCTAACAACTTTGATTACAAATGTAATAATTAGCTAGTGTATCTGTGCCAAATCGGTGGTTTATAGACCAAATCGGCGTAGATCATTCGGCATCCACATGCCAACTTTGGCTACTCGATTGAACTCAGGTACATATTCGGGTTAAGCTTATGGCTTGACCAACTCATGTCAAGACACTGACCAACTCAGGTCAAGACTTAGGTGAATGGAGGGGCAATTCCCCTTTGTTTTATTTTTATTTTTTGAATTTTAAATTTTCTCCTTTTCGGGGTGGGAAACTCTTAATTCTATTTTATTGTTATTTCATTTAATTTTTTTTAGTGTTTTACATTTTTAAAGATAGGCTGTATTAAATTTCTTTGCTCAATTTCATAATTAATGAGGAACTTAATAAAAAATTAGGTTTTTTTTGGCTAAAATATTTCATCGTGTTTGTTCACTACCAATTCATGGCGACTCATTTTTCTTAGTTAAACCTAGTTGGCTTCTTATCTGGTCTATATGTCGGTATAGGAGAAATCTTAGTCACGGTAGTTACAATAACTTAGTTTTGGCGATTTCGACCATGGTTTACAGTCCATATTTTTTATACCGAGCAAGTCGAAAAACCATTGATTGATCATCTTGTGTCGTATTAGAGACTTTCGTACATTCTCCCAATTTTTAGTTACATTCACAAAAGACATCTGGTGACCAAAATGGCTGGATCTTTTAGTTGGGAAGGTGTTCCTTTTTGCTTTGGTTGTTTTGGAGGTCTAGTAGGACAGTGTGATGAAAATGCAGCTGATATTTGAATACTTTGATCGGCTTCCATTAGGATTCGGTCGATAGCCGGCTAGTTCGAGACGAACTAGTCGGAAGTGTCGTCAGTATTGGACCATTCATGTTACCAAGTACCCCTTCTATTTGATTACACATAAAGGCTACAAAGTTGTAATTTGAAGTTTAGCACCTTTATGAAACCCATTTTGGGGAAACTTGATGTAAGCATTCGGGCAACGCTTGATGTAAGCCATTTTTTGGCAACAAATGTTCCTAATAAAAAGGGAAGGACACCCTCCAAACCTCGTCTTCCATGGTTTTGATTCAAAATAAAAATAAAATACAATATTTAAATTAAAAAATACAATTAAACGTCCTATAGAATTAAATAATAAAATTAACCCTGGTCTACCCCTATACAATAAATTATGAGATTCCCTGGTCTGTCCCTAGATGGTTGGGACTCTCTCATATTTTATGGGAGCGAGAGACCACCTTTCCAGGGACAAACCACATTTCTTGGGACTTTCTCATATTTTATAGGAGCGAGAGATTGGATATACTCTTATAAAAAGATGCAAAAATGAAAATTTAGAACTTATAACCTCATGCAACAAATTATAATCTAAATCCAATTAAAATACATAACAAAAAAAGAAATATATTTCAGAAATAAAATCATGACCGCTAACCAAGACCATATTATTAACCCGGACCGAGCCAACTCCAGCTAGATTCTAGTTGGACCACCCTACCCGAATCAAGTAAGATTGGTCAAATTTTTCTGACACACCGCCAACCACCAACAAGCATAAATGTAGTTTTAAAACTTGACCCCATGTTGCGCACCCCGTCGGTGAGCACATGATTTCTTCGGGCGTACATCTCAGACATAATCTGTTCTAGAGGCTACAAATTCAAAGCTCAGATAAAAACAAAGTTAAATTTAAACTCAATTAGTTCTTGGTCTAGTTTAGAAAATCCAAGTCCGATATTCTTTTTTTCAAAAAAAAAACAATCGGTATTGCATTGTCTTCTTATAGTTTCGTTGAAGATGTTGTCTTGGATGGATGATTGGGTGGCAGCGAAAGATTTCAAGTCAAAGGGACTTGTCGAAGAGCCGTCATTTAATTTTGTCGCACAATTTCTCAATTTACCCTCATTGATTTAGCCTTCGATGTCACAACAAGCCGTGAACAGCCAGAACTTGCACAAAAATTGGATCGGTTAAAAATACAAATAAAAAATGACCATGTAAACCCAAGACCGCCGTTGAGTGGGAAAATTATGATGTGTAGCATCCCAAAAATGACCAAAACTCCCTGCTTAGTTTTTTGGAGAAATGAACAATTTTACCCTCCTGAAGTTTGCTCCACCATCAGAACCTAACAAGAATTCTAGGCTTATATTAGAACTTAATTTTGATTTTTAGGGTTATATTAACACTTATATTGAAATTTTGGGGTTGGATCAGGAATTTTTAAACATTTTCCAAAATCACAGCAAACAAACACATTTAACAATTACCAGAAGAACACTCACTTATCTATGAGAATTAACTCTAATTTTTATTGATTCATAAACATCTACACTTGTAAAAGAGATGAATAAGTAACTAAACAGTTTGAGTTCTTGGAAGAATAAGAATGAAAATGACTACACAAAAAGAAAAACATAAGTTCAACTTCTTAGTTGTACCGCTTTTGGCGCCATGGCACATGATTTACATGATTGATATGGCCAAAGTGTTAGAACGAGAAGGCTTAATGGCAACCATTATCAACGCAACCATGAATGCCATCAGATTCGAATCGGTCATCGCTTGTGCTGCAAAATTAGACCTCCCCATTTGGCTCCTCCGGCTCGAGTTCTCATCCGTGGAAGTAGACATGCCAAAGGGATGGGAATCCATAGACAATTTATGATCCTATAAACTTTTCAAAAAAAATTGTTCCGCAATTGACATGTCCTAGGAACCAATCAATAAGATCATCCAAGATCAAACCCCGAGTCCTTGTTGTATCATATGTGTGACAACCATTATCCCTAGGCAGCTGGGACAACTAAAAATGAGGGATTCCATGGATTTCTTTTTGCGGAATGATCTATTTTACTCGGCTTAACACTTATATTTTTAGCGTTATGGGGGTTCATGAGAGCACATATGAGGGAGAGCCTTTCCTTCTAGAATGGGGGACGAGAATCATGAGATCGAGTTTATCAAATCCCATCATCCGAGATCCTTAGTTTTGGATCACCTGAATGACATGTGATGGAGGGTTAAGATCAAAGGATTAGATTTTCTTTGATTTATGTCGATTGTGTCAGTGGCAAGCATCAGTAGTGGTGTTCTAGTGGAAGTTTGACGTCAGTGGCGAGTTCGGAGGAACGGAGAATGGGGAAGACAAAGAAGAATGAAACGGGGGAGGCAGCAATGCAAATTAGCGAGGGCAAAATGGATTTAGGGTTTGGATATTTAGGAGGGTCAAAATAGGTATTGTACTTTTTTTCTTTAACGAAAAGTGCTTTTATAACCCTGCTTAGTTCAAATAAGTGCCAATATACCTTTTGATAACTAAAGGTGCAAATATAACCCTAGATAGTAAGGATAAGTTAAATTGTACCCATTCTGGCAAATTTTGGCATGAATTCGATAAAAAACTATTTTAACCTTGTGAAAATTTTTAAAAAATAAAAGAAATGAGAAAATTACATTTAGATCCTCCAAAACCCTAGCCATTTCTTTCTTCTCCCCAGCCTATTTCTCTCTCCCTTATCAAAGCCATTGGGAGAAGGAGATCGAAGGAAATCGAAGCTGGTTGTGGGTCTCGAGTGGGAAAGCGGCGAGGGGTCTCGAGGGGAAGGGGGATGTCGACCGAGGAAGGGGCGGTGAGTCTCGACTGGGGAAGGGAGGTGTCGACAGGGGAAAAGAGGCTTTGACCGAGGAAGGGGGTGGAATTCGACGGTGGTGGAGAAGGAGGTTCTCGGCGGAGAAGCTGACAGAGATCGAAGAAGGACGTCAACCGGGAAAGAGGCGGTGGGTCTCGACTGAGGAAAGGAGACGTTGACCGAGGAAGGAGCGAAGTTCGACGGTGGTGGAGAAGGAGGCTCTCGGCGGTGAAAGAGGTTCTCAACGCGAAAGCTGGCGGAGATCGAAGAAGGACGTTGACCGGGGAAGGGGCGGTGGGTCTCTACCAACATCGACCGGGAAAGGAGTCGTAGTTTGACGGTGGTAGAGAATGAGGCTCTTGGTGGAGAAGTTAGCGGAGAAAGAGGTTCTCGGCGGAGATGGGTCTCGAGCGGGCTTTCGGTGGTGGCATCGCCAGTGGGTTTCACGGCTGGGTCTAGTGGGAGGGTTGTTCATCAACTAGTTAGGGTTGTTTTTGAACTAAAAATTATGTACGAATTATATTGGCATTTACTCAAGTAGTTTAGGTTATATTGGTATATATCCCTTTGTTTATTAGAGGGGTATTTCAATCATTTTCAGCAATCTCAGCGAATACATGCGAGTTCAGGGTCATTTTGACACTTTCAAGGAACTGAAGGCTGATTCGGCACTTTTGCAAAAAAAGAGAGGTCATTTTTGTACATTTCTCAAAAAAGAAAAATTAAAGCAGTGAGAAGAACACACATGAGATGGTTTTCTGAACAACGACCTTCTTTTAAGTTATGAAGCAACCATTGTACTTCTTAACAATTATACATTTTATACAGTATTTTTTATATTTTCACATTCAAAGACAGTATATTACAAGTTTAGTTTATAATGTATAATATTTTTTTATTAAAAATACAATATTTTACTTAAAAGGATAAAATTATTGTTTAGTATGTTTTAAAGAGGAGGAGAGGGTCCCTCTTCCAGTGAAGAAATTCCCCTGAAAGGGGTAACTGGGTGGCAAGCTTAAAAAATTAAGAAGGAGAGGGTTTTTTTCCTGAGAAAGTCTCTAGAAAGGCGGTTTGTCCATAAGCTTATGGACAGGTCAAGAACTATTTTGCAAAATGGGGTTCAGTTTGTAATTAATGAAAAATTAATCATTTTGTTGTATTATAACTCTGTTTTCTCTTTCTTTTTGCGGCTCTTATTCTTCTTATCTCTCTGCGATAAGGTCTCTTCTTTCTCCAGCGATTTCCCTCTTCTCCCTGGTAATTTCTCAGCCTCTTCTCCGTTTCTCCGTAATTGCACGTTTCTCAGCATATTCTTTGCATTTCTCCTCCTTTTCTCTGGGTTTCTCCGCCTCTTCTCCGCAATTCTAGGGGATTCTCTGTTCGCTTGTTTCTCCGTTTCTTCTCCGGCTTTGCTGTTTTGTTTCTTTATCGATCGTTCGCAGGATGAGGTATGTTGTATATCTACGGTTTATTTTTTATAGTATTATTACATAATTTTTGTTTGATTTGGTATGTTCTTTGCTTTGTTTAGTGTTGGATAAGCATCATTTAAAGTTTTTTGAGTTTCTATGTGCGTTATTAGAGATATGATTTTTGAATTGTCCTCTTGTTACAACAAACTTGTTCATTGTTCTTCTTGAATTACGAGGTGCATTTGTTTATTTATATGTTGCATCTGTTATTATCCAGCATATACTTGTTAGTTGTACCGTGGATGACCTTTTTTCTTCCATTCGTTGTTGATTGCTCGTTTTGAATTACGAGGTGCATCTGTTTACTTATATACTGCATTTACTAGTATTGAATGTGTACTTGTTAGTTGTACTGTGTATGCCTTTTAATTTTATTTTATTGTTGATTGTCTGTTTTGAATTAGGAACTGCACCTGTATACTTATATGTTGCATTTGTTAGTTTTCAGTATGTACTTGTTAGTTTATTGTGTTTGACTATTGTTTTTAAATTTGTTTTTGGTTGTTTGTTTTGAATTAGGAACTACAGTTGTTTAATTATATATTACATATGTTAGTATCCAGTATGTACTTGTTAGTTTTATTAATTTTTACTTTTATTTTCATTGTTGATTATTGTTCGTTTTGAATTATAAATTGTATCTATTTACTTAAATGCTGCAAAAGTTAATATCCAATATGTATGACTTTTTGTAGGAGTTGGATCTAAACTTGAAGTGGTTATAAATTTCAAAGAATCGGACAACGTTTCGACACGAGGAGGATTCAGATGTAGATGACACTGAACTTGAACATTTGAAGATGACACCCTTTTGAAGAATAATAATTGATTCATTGTATTAGAGACTGTCAGTTAATCTAGATAGGATTATTGTTGTAATTGTAAGTTGCCTAATGGAAGATTTCTGTCATGAGCACTTTATCTTCCATTTTGTTTAGATGTGTTAAGAGCCCTTCTCGCGTTTGAAATTGACAAAATTTGATTGTTTTTAATACAAAGTATGCAATGTTTTACATGTGTTGGTTTCACGCTGTCAAGACTTTCTGTGACCGCTCTTTGATTTAGATCGTGGAACCTACTCATGTTTTTTTAAAACAAATACATGTTTTAATCTAATCAGTATATATTGCGAGGGTATTGAATGCTGTACATATGAAAATATGAAAAACTACAAAATTACGTGAGCTCTATTATGTATACTAAAAGAAATACTAGTTGTAGGCTAACATGTGGATGTTAACAAAACAGAAACGATTCATAAGATAACTTGTGAACTATGTCATTGCAAAGTTTTGCTATTCATAAAAGGAATTGACATTTGTAAATCAGGTGCGTGTTTTTATTTAAACAATACATGTTCTAAAGTAATGAATGCATAGTTAATATGACAAATTTTAACTTAACTTATACATGATCTCTTAGAAAAGTTTCATAATTCATATTTAGAACTTTTAAAACAAGTGCATGTTTTAGTGCAAACGATACGTATTGTAAGGTAACATGTGCATAGTATATACGAAAATTTTCAGCAGCATTTAGTTTCTTTTTCGAATATTTGCCAATTTTTTTTACATGTTCGTAGCAGTAGAATTCATAGCAACAAGAGTTTTAACAACAATTTCATTTACATTGAAGGCAATTTAACCACATAAACTCATTCGAATGTGAAAAATTCATATATTGGACACTATTAGGCGAAATTTCATCCTTTTGAAACTAAATTTCATTCATTTAAAACTGTAATTTGTTTAAGTAGATCTTGTTGCAGGGCGAAGAGCTCATCACAAATTTCGCCGAAGAGTAACCTGTCATTTAAAGAGACGAATAAATCAGAGAAGGATTTGGTTGCTAGGGAGTTTGCAGATCAAAGAAGAAGGAATGTCTGAAGAATTTATTAACCGAAAAATGAAAAATGTTTGCGAATTGATTGAAAAAGAAGAAGGAATGATGAATTGCTAGTTGGTTTGCAAAAGAAAGAAGGAAAAAGAAGCGAGGAAGAAGAAGAGAAGGGCTTGGGCCCAACCCGTAATCCAATGGCCCAGCCCAAAACTTATTACTTTTTTTTTTTTTAATTGCAGATAGATCACTGATCTGTCCATAAACTTATGGACAAGCGTATGTCAACCACTCTTTTTTTTCAGGCCTTAGGACAAGTGCAATGGGGGGCTCTTAAAAATAAGAGCCTCCTTAAAAGCCCCAAAACCCCCACAATGGGGGGGCTCTAAAGGGGCTCTTATTAAGAGCCCCATGGGAAGGGCTCCAAGGAGGAGCCCAGGGAAGAGCTCCCTCCGTCTGCAGGCGGCCCAAATTTTTTTTAATTCGCCTGGACACGTGTCACCCGCTGAATGGGCCACGTGTCCAGGCATTTTAATTCTTTTTTTAAAAAAATTTCTGATGCGGACACGTGGCAGAGCGAGAAGCCGCCACGTGTCCGCAACGGATAGATTGGGAAATCGTCCGAAATTTGAATTTCGGGGACACGTGGACGAATCTCGTCACGCCACGTGTCCCCTTACCAACGGCCATATTTTCGCAGATTTTGAATGGGACACGTGTCCCAACGGTAATTTTTTTGAAAAATCCATTTTTTTTTAAAAAAATATTCAGAATTGATTTAATTTAATTTTTGGAAAATTCACTTCATTTTTACCTATAAATAGTGCTCTTTTCATCTCATTTCATCACACCACTTCCAATTACAACACTTTACCTCTTTGTTTCTTTCACCCAATTTGTTCTATT
>JAUOBV010398660.1:0-10529 GCA_032360425.1 Rubia occidens | reverse complement strand
TTTACTTAGATGACTAAACTTTAAAATTTTAAATAAACTTTATTTTAAATTTAAACGTAAGATACAAAATATACATTTTAATATTTTAATTAATAATATCGCGCAACGTGCGACGGTACTCTACTAGTATTTTTATAATACATATAAAATTTGACTAGTTCTCCTCTATTCTTTTGTATTTTAATTTCTATTAATGAATTTAATTATACTATTACCATATTTACCATATTTATTACTAATTTAATTTATTTTAATTCAAAATAATTTTAGTTCAGTTCAGTATCAATTGGGTGGGAAAAAATAAGACCTTCATCATATACTCTTCTTTTTTTTGCTAAGCTCTGATTACTCCAGTTCAAATTAGTTCGATTCAATTTTAAAATAAATATTTTTAAATGCCGAGTATATTTACAAACTTGTATTTCAAAAATATATTTTATATCCTAATTAAAATTGCTTAGTTGAGTGTTTTATAAAATTGATAGATTTTCACCTTTTTCTTAAATTCTACTATATTCAACTTAACTAGTTCATTTAAATTTTATTTTGACTTAATTTATATATATTATCCACACTAAAATTATTTTTAGTTTAGAACATAACCTTATTAGCTTTTCAACCTTTCTCTCATTTTTTTTTCCTGTCGAAAGGTGATTCTCAGCTTCCATTCACAATAATTTCAGGATTACAAGCAAAGAGGGCTCTGGCTACTAGATGAGTCTCTACAACTAATTGTCTATCTACTTTATCACCAAGGTGGTCTACCTTGACTGAAGTCTAATCCCATGTGGCACCATCTCCAAATCCTTCTTCCAAAGTCGCATTCAAAGACCAGATATTCTATTGTTTCGTCTGCTAGAAAGCATATCTCACACCTTGGTGATAAAGTAATACCACGTTTCCGCATGTTCGGGGTTGCGGGACAAGTTCCTTGGATCATCCTTCAAACTAGGAATTTAATGTTTTCCGGCACGCTGTAGTTCCATAACCTTTTCCACATCATGAATTGTGTTTGTGATGGACCTTGGTGTGATGATGAGGTTGGATTCTTGCTCATCTTGTGTTTCCCATGTTGTGTGATAACCAGATTTAACTGTGTAGACCCCTAGTTCTTCCTTTTTCACAGGCTTGATAGTCTTCTGCTTGAACCTAATGTGGGGGATGTGCATTTTCATGATTTGGTAGATGGTGAAAAAGTGTATTGAGTAGTGGGAGTCTCTATGCATGGTTGTCATCGATCAAGTCTCTTGCTTTAAAACATATATGTGGTAGTATTCATGTATCAAAGTGAATAGAATTCTGTTGATTGGGATCCAATTTTCTTGGATATCAATATTTGCTTCGTCCACTATCTTCCATTTGAGGTGCGGTTTGATGATCTCCATTCCCCATAGTATTCCTTTCCACCCCCAAGAGAGTCTCCTCCTTTAGGCTTAGTGTTTAAGAAATCCTTTTGCTTGCAATACTTTGCTAGGAAAAATTTGGAGAAAAGAAAGACTCTTTTTGGGCCAACAATGTCGAAGCTTTTGTTTCCTAGTATTGTTTGGTTCATTTCTGTCGTTGATCCCATGCCCAACCCCCTCTCCATTTAGATTGACACATCTTTTCCCATCATTTTTAGTGGATTCCTCTGCCTTCTGGGTCTCCTGCCCAAATAAATCTCGCCATATGTTTGTCTACATATTTTGCTACTGCATTAGGTATTCAGAAAGTGCCAATAGTATATTGTGACAGAGATGTCAAAGCATACTTGCATAGGGACATACTGCCCATTGCTGATAGGTCGCTTTTCCTCCATTGAGTAATTTTTGCCATGATTGTCTGCTGTGGACTTTTGAACATTGCCATCTTTGAGCCGTAAAAATTCATATTATGGCCTAAGCATTTCTCCTGTAGAAGATCTTTGGTGACGTTGAATTTTCTCCTAACGTAGTCCTTTTGTTTGTGTATCTGTGTTTGGGCTTATTAGCACCGCCGACTTTTGATAGTTCATAAGTTACCTTGAGTAAGACACGAATAGATTTATTGTTGCTGACATATTTTCAGTAGCCTCTTTAGTTACTTTTAAAAACAGGATGTAGTCGTTTGTAAATATAAGATGTGAGACTCCTGAGACTGAGAGTTCAACCTGAATCCCGGCACATGCCTGTTGAAACAATTTGGATGCGAGCATGGATGTAAATGCCTCCTGGAATAATATGAACATGAATGGTGATAGTGGACATCCCTATGTGAGTCCCTTTGTTGGTTGGAAAGGTGGATATGTTTTCATTAAACTTTATGGAGCACGTCACTGTGGTTACATACTCCATTATCCATTTGATCTAGCCTGGTGGGAAAGCCACCCATCTAATCACTTCTTCTTGGAAGGACCATGATACTCTGTCGTACACTTTACTCATGTCGATCTTCAATGCTGCTAAGACTTTTTTTTACCCTTTTTCCTTTTTTGTACACATTCTATTAATTCATGAGCTATTAGCGAATTTTCCATCATAGATCTACCTTGCACAAAGGTTGCTTGGTTTCCCGATAATAGGCACCCCGTTACTTTCGTTAATCTATTTGCAAGGATCTTATATATAACTTTATATGTAATGCTGCATAAGCTAATATGACGTAGATCAAATGGCAGTTTTGGTACCTTCACTTTTCGAATGGGCGTTAGGATTGTATAGTTCCATTCCTTCTTCCAGACTTGCAAGTTGATGAAACCTCTATTGTCTTCGTACATATTACATTTTTCCTTTAAAGTTTACGATGAAAGTTTTAGAAAATTACATTTTTCCCTTTCTTAGTAACTTTTTAGTTTTTTCCCTTTAGTCCCTCAACAATCTTGGATATGTCAAAACACAATATTGAACCCTTGTTGAATTTATTATACATACTATATATAGTAATTGTGAAATAAAACGATGCAACGTGATTGGAAAGTAGTGTAAAAATATCCTTCACATAACACTTAATTGTTAATATTAGCATATGAACCCCAAATACTTTTTAGTTAGACAAAAATGGTCGAGTTAGTTTTCAAATTTTCAAATAAATGATGAATATATAATTTTGAGATGTTTCATTTCATGGAATGTAAGACATGTGTTTGTAGTTGCATTATAACTCACATTTCATAGAAAGAGATTGAAAATTATCGTCTAAGACAATATTGCTTTTAATATTATGTTTTGTGCTCCAATCAAGTGTTTGTATGATGTATGACAGATGAAATTACAATGCTTACAGCTAGACACCAAATCTAAGACAATGGTCGTGAACAAATTGCAAGTGGTATTAACACCTCTCGTTTACGTATTGTGCGAATTATACGAGTGAGATGGGTGTTTTATTTTCATCAAAATTCCTAAACTATATGTTTGAATTTTTTTGATGAAAATTAAAAATTATAATTTTTCCTTCCTAGTAACTTTTTTCACTTTTCCTCCCACAATCATGGAAATGTTAATATGCAAAGTTGAACCCGCATTGACTTTATTGTACATACGACATATAGTAATTATGAAATGAAATAATGCATATGTGATTGGAAAGTAGCGTAATAATAATCCTCCATATAACACTTGATTGTTAATATTAGTTGGTATATGATGGGTAAGTAAGCAGGAAAGGCAAGGAAATGAGGCACCATTAACAACGAACTAAGAAGATCACCTCGAAAGGAACTAGTATAACAAAACATGAAATAATTTCATGTAACACAACACAAAGAGTATGAGATCGTGAGAGGTAACCTTGTGTAACACAGCGCATTAGCCACGAGTTAGGAATCGTGGCCCATGATAGCGGATAAGTCGGCATGACCAACCTGGGCATGAATAACCGAGAATACAATAGAGATAACCCTATAAATGTAAGCCACATGAATGAACCAAGGTAGGTAATAACAATAGCATTCTATTATTCAACAACAAACATTGACTTTACCATCAAAGGCTTTTCCCCGGATTAAGATTCTTGCATGAACTCTTCTTGCGCCTGAAGGTCTTTATTGTTCTAGGAGTCCAAATCACATCATTGCCGCCATCCCTGGGGATTTGATTTATCGGGTCAATTGTTTTCCTTGAACCATACTCCCTCCATCCCACTTTAAATTGCTTATTTACTTTTTTACGGTCTTCAATGAGCATGTTTGATCGTAATATCTCTAGTTACAAATAATTATGTCACATAAAAATTAATATTTAAAAAAGTAGATGTTAAGACAAATTTAACAATGTCTCACATGATATATTTATTATTTATATATTAATTTATATTTAGAGTCAAAGTTTGCAAAGTTTGACTCTCAAAAAGTAAATAAGCAATTTAGAGTGGGACGGAGGAAGTATTAGTTATTAGTATGTAAATTTAAAAATAAATACAAACCATTATCCATGTTTTTCAGGAAATGTGCATTATCCATATATTTAGGAAATTCAATTGCTTCTAGGATAAGATGCGAGAGCTATCCGGGATATAGTTGTATTTGGAAGAGGTTGTAAACTATTTTGCTTAGGCCTTGTTTTCTGAAGTTCGTCTGTTCATTTATATTCAATTCAAATAAGTTCAGTTTAGTGTAAATTTAGTTTGGTGAAAGTTTACTTGATTTAGTCATATATTATTATTTTTCAGCACACTTATTTTAAGTTCAATTCAGTTCATATCAGATCATTTCAAATCAGATCGGATCATATCAGTTCAGATAATCTCCTGAGAACAGGGTCTTACTGTTTGATAAAGTTCTAAAAAGAGAGGTTGTTTTGAAAGTAGAAACTATTTTGGGGAGTAGAAGCTAGTCTTCTGCTTTCAAAATTAAACCAACTTTGCTTATAAGCACAATTCTGTCAAACACATTCAGTATAATTTACGGAAAGTAAATATTTGGCACTGTCTACTTGGTTTTTATCCATTGAAAACCTATCATTTAAGGTGTTGGAAAAATGAGTTTGTCTCTTGAAATATGATATTTCCATAAGTTATGGAAAGATCAAAGTTTAAACAGAAAATTAGAAAAAATCAAGATAAAATATTCGGGTTGCATTAGTCAGGTCATAAATTTATAACTACTGCACGTTGAATAATAAATTTTTAATATTACAACTAATTTTTTTACCTTTCTATAATTCTAATCCAATCTCATCTTTCCATATGTCTATGGAAAGACAGTTTCTCCCAAGATTTCCCTGGAAAAAAATGCTCAACAATAATTTAAATAAATAAAATTAGCATCTAATATGATTAGACACTAGTAATAATATATATATATATATAAATTATTTCAAGATATATAAATTATATTTTAATCATATTGATCATTTTTACTAGATTAGAGATTAATTAAAACCTGTGATATCGCCATCGAAATTTTAACTTGTGTCTTGTAAAAATTATGGTCACTTTACAGGGAGAAGCATATCACATATCAATATCACTGCGTTAAATAGAAATATTCAAATATTGTAATACACTTGATCTAATGCAAGATCTATGTTGATCAAATTGTAAATAATTTGAAAAAGAAAAATCGACACATCCAAATTTTAAAAAACTCCTAATGAAAAAACTCAAATAGAACCACAAACACATGATCAGACACAATATGTGAGCACCTAAATCGAATGATCGTCATGAACTAATCACTACTGCAGGCATCCCCATATGGCACAGGTCATTGGGGCCTCTGCCACCGGTATTTTGGGCCCCCAGTCGATCGGTGCCTAAGTAGGGTGGTGCTAAAACGTAGTTACTATGGCACCGGTAAACAAAACATGTGTTAGAAACGTAGATTCAGCACCGGTATAATGCATCGGTGTTCTCTCTCTCTATATATATATAATTTCAGCACCGATATTTTAGATATTGGTGATGTTTGCTGAATTGTTTAGTCATATTGATAATGATCACCAGTTTTTTCCTAGCACTGGTTTATAGACATAAGTTGATGCCTAAAACTTGACAAATTACATATACCAGCACCGGTATGTTAATGATTTTCCGTTGCTCTGGCTTTGGATGATGTATGTTTATAGCAGTGGTGCTAATATTTGTAAAATCGGTGCTTGACTTTTTTAATTTGTAATTTCCACTTTTAATTTATCCAGGCCCACCTCGAATCGAAACCCGGGGAAAGATTATAGAAGAAATTTAGAAGATCCAAGAACACAGAATATAAAAATTAAATTGATGCTAAGCAAGGAAATTTGAAAAGGTAAAAATCTAAACAAGTGAAAAAAGTAATCCATCCATAGATAATTTAAGAAAAAAAGTAAATATGTCCGAAATTAAATACACGTTGAAATACACGAGGTTCACCTAAGTCTTGAATTGTTTGGAAGACACATTCAACCAAACTTCACACCATGTGTCTGCGACGTCTGTTATCTCCTTGCCATTGTATGCTCCTCTTGCCGGGGGAAATATCTATTGCGTACAAAATAACTCAGTGATTAACTACATGAAAGTAATCAGTAAGTAAGAATATGAAACATTTAATTTTTAATATGTCAACCAACCTCCAGAATATCTGTAGAGTTACTATTCAGCACTAGTTCTTCCATGAATAGGATACCAACTAAAAATGATTCCCATCCACTCACAAGTGAGTTTCAGCACTAATTAGATTGGAAGGAGACGCCTTCAAGTGAGGTTTGAAATAGTGGAATAAGAGGCGCCCTTAAGTTTGAAATTAAAGAATGGGACGCCTTCAAATTTGAAATAGTGGTAATGAGTTGGCATGCAGTGCCCTGTAACTAATGCTTCTTCCAATAAGTTTGTGCACATGTACGATTTGTCGAAGAAAATGATTTAAAATATCGAAATTATGCAGTGTTTAAGAACCAAGGAAACATGGTGTGTATAACTATGTATTTAACATTATCTATGTTTTAATGTTAAACACACCATTAAGGATTTAATTTTAAACACACCATGTTTACTTGGTACTCATAAACTGCAAAACCTCCACATTTTAGATTGTGGAGTTCTGCAAATGTTACTGCACTTTCCACAATGGAAGAAGCATTAATTAGTGAGAGGACACCACGTGAATAGAGAACAAAGAATACACCAGGGAAAAATCTAAATTCATCTCAAACTAGGCATAAACATCAACTTGAAATCATCAAAACCAAATAAAAGAGACCTGTAAACCTTAATCTAGTTCATCCTGGAATCAATGCTCCAAAGAGCCATCGATCACAGTGAAACGCACAGTGGACACTGCCTCAATCCACAACAATACACTTTAATAATAAACCATTTCACTCCAAAAACTTGTATACTCAATATATGTACAATATGATAGAATCCATTACCACGGAACACATACAATATTAACAACAATCACATTGTAGTTGTTTGAGGAATTTAAACTATATCATAAACAATTCAACATCCCACGATCAACTATATCTCATTCATTTTATAAAAAAAAAACTTCACCATCGTACATGCTCCATTATATCTAACACGTTCTATAACAAACACTCAAACGTCACACAATCAAATATATCACACTTCAACATAACACAATCAACAATATGTCACACATTATATGATTCACATTTTATGACAAACACCTAAGCATCACACAACCATCTATATCACACTTCAACATAACACAATCAACAATATATCACACCTCCTAGGAAAAATACCTAAATATCAAACCATACTCCACTATATGTCAGACATTTTAGGACAAACACATCAGCATTACACAGTGAACAAAATCTCACACAAAAACCCACGTGGAGAGGATGGTGCGCGTCAGGATGGGGATGGTGTCCCTCTGGGAGGATGGTGCGTATCAGCTTCGACGCCTTGATAATGAGGCTAGGCAGCGGCCTTGAGAGAGAGAGGTGGTGGAGGAGGAGGGAGAGGATGGAGAGGAGGAGGGAGAGGATGGAGAGGAGGAGGGAGAGGGAGGATAATGAGAGGGCAATGAGGGTGGGTTAGTTTTAACGTTTTAGATTTAGTTTATATAGACAAAGTTTTGATAGTTGAGATTTAATAAACAAAAGAAATCAATGGTGCAGATGAAACCAAGATGACCTCCCTTTTTTTAAACCGGTGCTTGTTTACCTGACAAACATGTGTTGAATGTGTATAAAAACTTCTTGAGGCTACCTTGGTTTTTTATTTTTTGTAACCCGAGAGCAAACTAAGGAAATTTTTCCTAAGTCATGAGCACTTGTGGAAGAACTCGTGCTAGTTTTAAGAATCCGGTGCCAAGAAAATAATAAAGAAACTGCGTGGAGATGCTTAATCCCGACAGGGATTATAATTACAGCACCATTTTATTAAACCAGTGCCAACTGCCAAGGATTGAAAAACCATTGCCTATATAATTAAAGTTAGGCTGAAAACTTTCCAACCCAATTAGTATTGGGCGGAAAATGAATTTTTGTATCAAGACCGGTGTGAAAATGGAATTGACGAAAATTTAAATTTCCTGCCCAGGTAAAGACCATAATTTTTGGATTTTCCAACCCTAAGTCCCTTAGCCCCGGTAGTTCAACACTCCTTACCGGTGCTCATTTTCATTTCAACTATTTTTTGCAATATTTAATTTAAGTCCCTCTCTTGGGGAAGTTTTTGTCCATTATTTTTTATATGCAATTGGACTCAAAAATATTCAATTCAACATTCAATAAATCTCGTGTTTCGAAATTGTGCCTGATGGATACCTGAAAACCCTCCGATTAGAACTTTTTTAAAATAGTACTGTTGCCCAAAACTAAATTACAACTTATTTTTTGTAGCCAAATAACACCATATTGTGAATTCCTTGGTTAATGTATGTTTTAAAATAGAATGTCATGTTTTAATAGAATTTGGTAAAGCGCTAGTACATATCCTAGAGTATCTTACTCTAGATAACTTAGAAGTTAGGGAGTCCAAACGGGGAGTTTTCTTTGTGAGTTATTTCCACCAAATATGCATAAAAAATCATTCTAGGAATTTACATTAGGGTTCCATAATGTAGGATTGCATCCGAGCGGAATTAAATTTGGACGTCTGAGTGAAGGTTTTGATTTTTGCACTTTTGTCCTTTCTAAAATTGTGGAATTGGTAAAACTCGAAATTGGCGATTCAATAGTGAAATTGAGTATTGCATGATCATAAATACGCGATTATGACTTGATTTGGTAAATGGAACATCCTCAAAACTTTTCATAGAAAACAAGTGCAATATTTTCCAAAATTGCAGTGTTGCCCAAAACTATGTTTCACATTCAGAATTGATTTGAAACACTTGATTATTGTTTCTATATCCTAACTAAATGAATTATAAATAATGGAATCTTTGATTTATAAATTTGAAAGTAGTAGTACATGTCCTAGACTAAATTGTAAAAAAAACTGGAAATATTAACATAAAATTATTTTTCTTTACCACGATAAATTTAATTTAAAAGCATGACAATCTTCGAAGTAGTGGATAATAATTATATTTCATTTGCAAAAAAACATAGAATTGGTAAAAAAATAACATAGAATTTGTGAAAAAACCATAGTATGAGGACAGTGATGATTGAAATTCATGAACAATATCTAGCAAACGCCACTTCATCCAACATCTTTGCATCTTCTGAGTTAGTCCCAATGTCGCTCTACCCAGTGCCTGGGCCTGGAAATTGTAGGGAAAGGTCAAACTTCTTTCATCACATCCGGGAACTGGTATTGAAAAACCTTACCCATGTGATCGCACCAAGACTTAAGATATTGTGATTCTGTCAGTAGCTTTGTACACCCACCTCTAACGCCATGACTCTAGATTTCAAATAAGGACCCACATTGTCCTAAGGAATTTTGAAAAGGGACTCTGTTGTAATCTTACCCATTGGTTTCCCGTATATGTCATAGGGATAGTGGGGCACACCAGCTTTTGTGCATAGTTCAGAAATGAGGTTGCATAAACCGTAACAACCTAATTTCTCTGCACCTTGTCTCAAAAAGTTCACCATTTGGTTACCCACATTCCATCACAGTTTCTTTTTAATGGCGTACATATGTGTCAGCCTCATACTGTGAACCTCAATGCTCACTCTAACGGGGTCAATTCTGGATGCTACGAAGTGGTACCATCCATTCATCTTGGGCGTGAGGTGCTTCTTTGGAATCATTTTTCCAACATGGTTTAACAAGAGAATCGACATCAGTTCCTGGCGTAGTTACCTTCCTCAACATCTCTTGTCCTGTAGGATCGTCAAAATCCCAACCCGCATTGGTCTTGAAGTGGAATGCAAGAAATTCACCCTCCTTGAAGGGAATAGCTTCCAACCCGTATAAATCGTTTATGGATTCATCTGTCAATTTCACCATTTTACCATGACATAACGCCTCATCCAACCTCACACCACACCGTAAATTAGCATAGAACTCACTCACTATGCTGAAGCTGAACATTGGAGGCGTGTCACACAATTTCTCCCACCCAAATACTCAGATATATTATTCAAAGGGGGGGAGCTGTTTCGATTCCTCTCTCCGGAAAATGTTGCCTTGTTCTATACGTTTGTTCAATTAACTTT
>JAUOBV010398446.1:0-10531 GCA_032360425.1 Rubia occidens | reverse complement strand
GGGAGTCTTCAAAGCATAAAGTCTACCAAAATGAGTACCAAAACATAACAAAATAACCATATAAAATGGACACATCATACGTTTTTACTTGATAGACATGTTCTACGTAAAAATCAAACGTTAAATTACGTGAGATGATTATTTGTACTTTGCGTACCTCAGATTAAGCGTACCTTATTATGACGACATACTGTAGTGATGCATTGATGTTATATGGTTATACCTTGTTTGTCTCTTTGGCTTTGCTCGATCATGCTTGTTCAAGGCTTTCCAAGCTGTCCTATTGTTAGTTTTGTTAGCTTGTGTTTCGTTGGTGTCTTGTCCTATAGCTGGTTCTAGGTTCACCTATGATGCCTCGATCTAGGTGAGGTGTTGCTATTAGCGAGATTATCTCTCTTGTCATACGAACGGTTCTTTACTTGGTTGGCAGGGCTCGAGGTATTGTCTTAGCTTTGGACTTCCCGTGGATAAGGGAAGTGTATATCAACTATTTTTAATATACCATGAATCTTAAAATATTTAATTTTAAATAAATTATTTATTAAATATAACTTACAAGTAATATATTAAAGTATGAAGAAAGACCATCTTTCCATAGACATATGGAAATACATGGTTAAATTAGAATTACAGAAAGGTAAGAGGTTTTAGTTGCAATATTAAAAAATATATTATGCAACGTGCAGTAGTTATAAGTTTATGTCCCAATTAGTGCAACCCAAAAATTTTATCTTGATTTCTTCTAATTTGTTGTTTAAACCTTGGTATTTCCATAACTTATGGAAAAAACATCTTTCAAGAGACAGACTCTACTAATATTAATATTATTATTGTATTATAATAATAATAAAGCATATAAACTACATAAATTATGGTGTACCCGTGTACCTTCCACATTGTATGCTACAAAACTATTTTATTTTTAATTATTTATTATTTATTTGCAAATTAATAATTGGAGGTAAACTATAATTGAGATAAGTTTGCATTATAATAAAATAGAGAAAGTTTTATGTTAGACCGACTAACGCCAATCATGAAAAATCTCATTCCGATAATTTTTAGGGTCAAATTATAAATATTTAAACATTTTAAAAGTTTTTCAAATCTATTGGAATCTCGTAGCAATAAATAAAAATAAACATAAAATCACCTCATTAGTTATGTCTATTATAAAAACGATCCCTTCCACGGTTAGTCGGTAGCAACGGTAAAAAACTTGTTAAAAACTACAACTCCCTCCATTCAATTAATTTTGTCACATCTTTTTTTGGCACTAGTTTTTAGAAAATGCTAGTTCTTTGGTTCAAGTTGAATAGAAAGAATAAAAAGTATAATGAGTGGTTGATATTATCTTAAAGTATTGGAAAGTATGAAAATAAAATGAACGTCCCTAAATCGAAAATATGCCACAAATAGTTGAACAGGAGAGTAGTATAATAGCTGAAAGACAGGGTAAACCATTCATCTATGTAATGAAGTAATAGAAGAATTTCCACACCATAGCAGGATGTTCAAGTAAAGCCTTATCCCGTGGTCAACAACTGCCACGGGTTACCATGCGGCCTAGCCGTGCTAGAGTGTCACGACTGCTGCATATTTCCCACGCACGTCAACACCGCCACCGTCATTGCTCGTGACCTCAAACTCCACCTCTCGAGGCCCGCCGCTCGTGAATCCAGCCACGTCACCTCCAAACCTCCACTGCCATCGCCGATTCGCAGTACGCATCCCTCACCTCCCGAAAACCCATCCACGCTCACCCCCAACCCCATCTTCTCCCACCTTATTTTTCTGGTGAATCGCGAGAACCGGGGCGGAGAAACGAGAAACGAGAGGGGGAAATGAGAACCTAGTAACTTGAATCGGGGCGGGTTTGAAATGAGAGCTGGGCAGGTTGGTGCAAACGAGAGCCGGGCAGGTTGGGGAAAATGAGAGCCAGGAGAGGAGAGCGGGGAACGGAGAGCGAGGAACTGAAAGCGAGGAGTGGGACTAGGAACATGAAAGATAAATGGCGACGGAGAGAAGACCGGGGAGGTGGAAAGAGAACCGGTGAGGGAGAGTGGGGGAAAGAGAGGAGATCGGGGAAGCGGAACTAGAACCGGTGGCGTAGAGCGGAGGAAGGAGATCGGGCCGGGGACGGTTAGGGAGAACCAGCGGCGGAGAGCGGAGGAAGGAGATGAGCGGAGAAAGGGGAAGGGGAAAGAGAACCGGCAGGGCAAGGCGGCGGCGCGGGTTGGGCGGGCCAGGGGACGTCAGAGAAGCCACTGGAAAATTCCCTGCAGGCAAACAACTCAGCTCCGACGGGTATTAATGTTCCGGCGGGTAGGGCTTACGTTTTTCCAGTAAGTCAGCCGGAAGTCCCGCTTGTAAATTGGCCGGAAAGTTTCAGATTTTTCTGAAATAAAATTTAATTTTTTATTTAAATTTAAAATTTAATTTAAAATTTAATTCAAAATACATATTATATTAAATACATATAAATACATGGCGTAATACAGTAATAAAAAAATCCACCTACACAATGGGGTGCAAAGGCAGTAGTCTAGTCAGCACCATTTTCATGCTCGAGGGATGTGTGTCCCATGTTGAGTTAAGATAAGAATGGCCTTAGATGGCTTGGCCAAGCAACTAAAAATAGGGGGTATATATGATATATATATGGTTGCTTTAGATATTTTTTTGAAGAAATTACCAAGAAACTTTAGGTGGTCGGATAGGAATGATGGAACTGTAGTAATTTTAAAACAATGAAGTTACGTTCAATTAACACGAGTGTTTTCATCATCTTAGCACGAATTAAATTAAAAAGTGGATATTACAAATTATACTATGCTTATTAATTTAAAAGTATTATATGAAAAGTTCAGATTTTGCATATACTATTATGTTGATATTGTGGCAATTCTTTTTAATTATTTTATTTTCATAATAATCCAGTACGACGTGTACTTTATCGCACCGTACTTAATTATTGTGATAATATGTGAATGATCGACTTGTATTTTAACTTGCCGTGTCAAACTTGGTTGTGTGCTACTTGATTACTTTTCTGTATTTATGGGGGTCCTCAGCACCTATGGTAGTTCAGTCAAAGTCGGTGGAGAACGACATAGACCAGACCATATGACTAGAACGACTACGCACGGAGTTTCGGTATGCTAGCATAACCATCTAGTTTATGATACGAGCTTGTAATTGAACTTCTGATTGGGCGTGGCTAACGAAAATGGATTCTTGATACTGATAGCCTTTGGGGACTGTTGAAAATGTTATGTCTTGTATGTTATTCAGAGTTGTCATATAGGCACTTGACTGCAACTTGACATTAACGCCCTATATCATTTTACTATGTGTTAGAATTTATGTGGCTATTTGTTTTATGTGATCACTAAAACTCCACTTGGTAAATACTGGCAATGGAACCTCACTAAGAAAGGAACTTACCCTAGTCTAATGAACCCAAACAGGTGTAGCTGAACAGATAGAGTGAGAGCTTGTGCATGACCCCTTTATTTCGTTTGAGATAGGATACTGGATGGGTTTTTGAATCTAGAGACCAATTTAGAACCTTTACTCTTAAACTATGTAAAACACTTATTATAAGACTTCTATTGTAATAGTAAGTTAGGTTTTGAATTCTAAAATCATTTCTACATAATATGTATTGCTCATTACTGCGTGTAAGTAATCCAATCAGTTGGATTCTTAGTAGCACGCTCAGGTCCGATCTAGCACTAGCGAAAATCAATGTGGTCAGAGTTCTGGGGTGTTACATGCTCGGCCACTCAACCGGAATTACGTTGTGCCTCTAGACAAGCATTATAGCCGAGGGGCTAAGTTAAAGATAACCAGTGAAGTTGTAATCCCTTGTTGGCGAAGAGGTAAACGAGGTGGATACCTAAAACATGACCGATGTTTAATTTTGTTATGTCTTATCCAAATGTATGTATATGTGATATTCCGATATGTTTCATGTGTTCAGTACTGAGTTAATAATCCTTTTGTTTTCATTATAGATATGGGAACCGCTAGTGCTCCTTGTAATGCTCCAGCCATTGAAGATGAATATCTCCGAACTAGAAAAATAACGATAAGCGAACATTTAGTCCACGACGCAAAATTTATGAGCCATAACCACTTCGATGGCCACAACCAAGAGATCGTGGCTATCTTATATATCTGGAAGATGATCGTGCAGCCACCATGATGGCCACAATCACCACAACTCACAAATGCCATCCCTATGGTTGCAACTAGAGGAACCTATAAATAGATGAGAAATTGAGAGAACAAGTAACAAGATCCCTAAAATTAAACTTTCAAGAGGAAAATACTAATTTAAACATTGGAGCTTTTACCCTGAAGATAATTCAGGGCTTTGATTGCAGGATATAAGGGGAGGATTACCGATGGACGTTAACTCCTAATCATCACCATTATTTAGAAGGAATCAATCACATTAGTGACGTCAATTGCAGGGAACATTCATTCCTTTTAAGTTATGGTGGTCACCATGAGAGCTCAAACCTGGAAATAAAATCACACCTTTTCGCTCAACCATACACCTATCTGGAGAGAACACCGAGACAATGATCAGTGATAAGGAAATAAGAAATTATTTCCCTTGTAGGGAAAGATTATAAATGGTAGTTACCTTATAGAATTAGTTATAGATGATAATTTCCTTATAGACTTAGAATCATATTCCCATTAGACTTTGGTTTGTTGTAGCCCTATCTATATATTGCAACCTTCCTCATTGATGAGGCGTATCATTGATTTGATATCAATGCACCATTAATAAAGTATCTTATATTTTAACATAATTAAATATTGACCCCACTCACTTTCCACTTGCCAATTGCCAAAATCCTACTGGCCTCTCACCCCCACATAATTTTTTCTGATCTTTACTATTGACACTTTCTTTTTTTGACAAAATTAAGATTACTGTCATCCATTCAATTTACTTTTTTATATTACAATACAACCCCCTCTCCTCATTTTACGTTTTGAAAAAATAATTGTGTCATTTGATATGGTGCCAGTATTTAGAAATTAGAGGAAATACATGGAAAATTTGCCATAGATTTCACATTTCTTATCAAATATGATTCCTACTACAGTTAAACTATAGTGACATGTTAATGGAGGTCGCATGTGCCCCTTCAGGTACACACTCAATATCACTCTTGCATACAATAATCCCCCATCCCCACCACAATCTTACTGACTTAGGCATCACAACTACAACGAGGGTCACCCCCACCTTTTCATTGGTACCGACGAGTTCAAGATTGAAGAAGGTTTTTTATCGATCTTGTACCACATTAATTAATTGTCATTATTTGAGGGCCATAAAGCAAACAAAGTCTTCTTTGCCTTAGATCATTAGTTCGGGTGCTTTTTATCATATGACTGGTGACAAGGAGTTTCTTCATGATATTATCCCTGTTGAATCTATTGATGTTATTCTTCCTGATGGAACCATATATACTGTTGTTTACCAGAGCATTTAACGTCTTGGGAATATTATTCTGCCACATGTTTTGCTTATCCCTGAATTGCGATACAACTTACTATCTTGTGCTAAGTTACTTGTTACCCTTAATTTCTAGATGTGTTTACCAAAAATATATGCATATTACAAGACGTCAGGTGGAGGACAGTAATTGGTGCGGGTGAAGAGTAGGGTGGGGTTTATTGGCTCTGCACGTTTGAAGAATTTTCCTCTCCGACACGTCAATCGATAGTCTCCGCCGTATGCATGTCCTCTATTTTTGAGAGTCTTAGGTATCAAAGATTTGATCATCCTTCCACTTCGATGTTGTCTTCTGTTTCTTTTATTAAAGATAGTCATTTGGATTTTAATACCATTGCTCCCTGCTCAATCTGCCATCGAGCAAAATAATCTAGAAATAGTTTTTCGCTAAGTTGGACTAAAACTACTCGTCTTTTTGAGTTGGTTCAATGTGATGTTTGGGGACCTTATAATCCCCCCTCCACTAGTGGAGATTTTTATTTTTTAACCATAGCTGATGACTACTTTGGACTGTTTGGGTTCATTTACTTGCGTCAAAATCAGGGATTGCTTCCAGATTCAAGGATTTTTGTGCTCTCATTTTGAGGCAGTTTCGGCGCTACATTTGCAGGGTTCGAGCATACAATGGCACATAATTTTTACCGCTATGGTCTTACTTTGTTGAAACATGAATTTTATTTGAAACTTCTTCGGTTATACGCCTCAGCTGAATGGCCGTGTTAAACATAAGCATCGACATCTTCTAAATGTTGCTCGTGCTCTTCGCTTTCAAGCCGATGTCAAGACACATTCTTCCCAAAAATCAATAGGAAGAATGTGTCTTGACTACGGCTTAGTAGATTAACTATACTCTTACACCTTTGTTGGATAGGAAGACTCCTTACTCGTTGCTACACGGACAAGAATCAAAATTTTCTCATCTCCGGTATTTTGGCGGTCAATACTTTGCTTCTCAAATGCCTCGTCGCCACGATAAATTTTCATCTCAGAGCGCCGATGTGCTTTTCTAGGTTACTCTGCAGGAAAGAAGGCATGTCTTGTTTATGATCTCGACCCTCAGTCTTTATTTGATAGTCATAATGTTGTCTTTTATGAAGATCAGTTCCCTTATACTCGAGATTTTGATTCAGATCCTGAGCTTTGAACTGAACCTATGTTTCAGCAATCTGACGAAGCATTTCTTGCGCCGCCAGACATCACTGCCAAAGTCACCGTTTCCATCGATCTGCCGGTCAACGTACCACCCACTGCTGACATCTTCGCCGTTGTTGCATCGTTCGGTCCAACCTCACTGATCAATGATCGACGTTGTCTACCGTCTCCTGATCAGCCTGCGTTAGTTACCACTTGTCGCTCCCGACTTCTCGCTGGAGTTGTCGCCGTCCAATGACCTTACCGCTATCGATCCAGTCATCTTACCCACCACCAACTTACATGTCGCACCTCTTGCCGAGCTCTTAGGCTCGTCCTCCTTTGAGGTGAGACACCAGCCCCTGATACCTCCGACGAGAGGGTTTATGAACTTGAGTCACCCAGTTTTACTCGGCAGAGCTCGCTGTTCGTCGTCTGCCTCCTCATCTTCAAGACTATGTTAGCTCAGCCATTTCCAATAACCCCCACTCCCCCCCACTGCTGTTTCACCCCTTCATCGTGGTCCTGAGGTATTACTTATCCCATTACTGATTATGTTTCCTGTGATAATTTTTTGGTTTCGCATTCTAGATTTTTGGGTGGAGTGACTTCTAGTGCAGATCCTTCTTCTTATGACGAAGCATCGTGCTTCGAGCACTGGGAAGTAGTAAAGGCGGAGGAAATTGATGCAACTGAATGCAACCATACTTTGGTTATGTCTCCTCTCCCACCTAACAAGTTTTGTATTGGTTGTTAGTGGGTCTTCCGTACTAAATACAACTATGATGGTTCTATTGAGCATTATAAAGCTCGCCCTATTTTTTTGGGTAATCGTCTGATTAAAAGGACTGACTTTATCGAAACTTTTGATCTTGTTGCTAAATTAAGTTATATTCGTATATTTCTTGATGTTGCGATAATTAATGTTTGGGACATTCATCAAATGGATATTCATAATGCTTTTTCTACATGGCGACCTTGAGGAGTAGGTATTTATGTGCCCCATCCGAGTTATCAGGTACCTACTCCTAGTCTTGTTTGCAAGCTTCAGAAATCTTTATATGATCTTTGCCAGGCCTCTCGTAATTGGTTTAAGAAACATGTCGAGCTTCTTGTGTTATTTGGTTTTGTACAAAGTAAGGAAGATTTTTTATTCTCCTTTACTCGCGATTCCCATGAGTTACGTGTTTTGGTTTACGTTGATGATTAGATTATTGTAAGTTCTTCGCCTACACTTATGGATGAAATCAAGGTATACTTGAGTTCTTTCTTTCATATGAAGGATCTTGGTTAAGTACTTTTTTGGAATTGAGATTGCTCGCAGTCATCAAGGGATGTTTCTTTGTCAACAAAAATATGTTCTTCATATTTTGTCTAATACTAGTTTAGTAGCGGCTAAGCCAACTAATTTTTTGATGGAACAACAACATGACCTTGCGCGTGCAACTGGTCTCCGGTTCGAGGATCCTGCATGTTACTATCGTCATATTGGAGACTGATTTACCTCATTATCACTCAACCTAAGTTAAGTTATTCAATTCACAGTCTTGCTCAATTCATGCAAGAGCCGCATGTGGCACATTGGCATGCAGTATTGCGTGTTCTTAACTACTTGAAACATCATACATGTCAGGGAATTTTTCCTCCTGCTAAGAGTTCTTTGCATTTAACTGATTATTGTGATTCAGATTGGGTAGCATGTCCTATTACACGCCATTCTCTGTCTGCATATTTTGTGATGCTTGGTGAATCTTCTGTGTCTTGGAAGACTAAGAAGCAACCTACAATTTCTCTCTCTTCTGCAGAAGTAGAATAACGTGACGTGGCTATGGTTTGTCGAGAATTAATTTGGCTTAAATCTTTACTTCATTTGCTTGGTGTTGTCATTCTTCTCCTATGAGCTTATTATGTGACAGTCATGCTACTATTCATATTGCTGCTAATAATGTCTTTCATGAGCATATGAAGCATATTGAAATTGATTGTCATTCCGTTAGAGATATTTTTCAGTCTGATGAGGTGGTCACTTATCATATCAGCACCTAAGGTTACCAGCTAATATCTTTACCAAAGCGCTTGGCTATCATCAGTTTCAGTTGCTACTTTGCATGTTGGGCATTTTGGATTTACACGCTCCAAGTTAAGGAGAAGTATTAATGATATTTTGTAAATATTCTGATTAGATTCTGCAACATTATTTTCTTATAAGATTTAGGTAATTATGCTTAGAATAAAATATTTTTTTATTTATGTGAGTAGTTAGTTACCTTTTCTGTTGGCCTTTGGTCTTTGTACTTGCCTTATATATAGGGGTCTTCTATGATAAAAGCAATCACCCAATTATATTTTACATTTTCGATGACACTTCTCAATTTAGATATGCATCCCACACAAAATGCAACCTTTCAAGTTTATATTTCCAGACTTATAGTAATTAAATATGGAAAAAGGCTCAAACCTTTCAAGTTTACAAACTATATTATTCATTTCCAAAGAAATAGTAGCTCTATGTTTAGTAAACATTCACATGTAATAAATTGTCCAGATAAATACGGGAGAAACATGAAAAGGACAAAAACATTAAACAATACCACAACAAGCCGATACGAACAACACTTGGATAGACAGATGATGCTGCTCTTACCTGCAATTAGACCTCAGCCCATTAGACAAATGATAATTGTCAGGCCCAGTGTATTTAGGCACACAACTCAGTCAAGAAGTGATATAATCACGCAGGAAATTATGCAAGGAGTTAGTGCTTCGGACTTTCAGTTACACACAATCACTGCTAGAAGGAACTGTTATATAAATACCATGGTACATGGTTTTAGTATTCATTAATTCATAGTTATCTACTAAGACTGTTACTAATTTAAGCACTAGAGAGTCTTCTCTTGGGAACTCCCGGGGCTTGTTTCTTGCAGATCACAACCAAGGGTTTGGAGAAGTTGCTCAATCGGGTTCTAGACGCATTAATTTGCACATCCAGTAGGATCAATTGAGTAAGATTCTGGTTTCTTGGTTTATGTCCACTTCTACGGCTACTCGGAGGAGTGAGAGGTTGAGGAATAAAGGAACAGGTTCGAGAGACGAAGTACAATCTCCGTATAAAAGGGAAAAATAGTTACCCCTCCAGCGCCATAAAGTGTGGAGCCTAAGCCAGTGCCAGTCTTAGTAGGACCTAGTTCGATGTATGTTGAAGGATCCCGGGAGGTTAGGAGGTTTCAAGGAAGCTGGAGGTCAGTCTGGAACCTGGTGTATGAGTGAAAATAAGCCCTCAGCATGATGACAGGGATGGTCAATTTACAGAAATATCAGGAGATTCATATATTGAACTTACGAGAGGGTTGTGCAGACAAACCGAGTGTAGAAAGAACAGTGTTAGCCCTTATTGGATCACAACCGGATTTGACGCTGGTGGCCCAACAAACCAAGTAATTGCCCTTCAGTGGTGGCCAGTAGGGGAACGCTAATAATAGTTAACAATATATTAGAAAATAAAATATATTAATGAAACTTAAATCTCAGTATAAATAATATAATATTATAACATTTCTTTATTTTTTTTTTAAATATTTTGATAAAGTGTAATAACTCTTTCTTCAATAGTTCAATAAGACTCTTTTTCTTTCTATTAATGCAACAAGACAATCATGGATTGAACCAGGAACATTTCATTCCATCACACATGATTAGTACATTATTAAATAGTATATAATGTAAATTCCTACTATCTATAATTTTCTTGCAAATTATCTTGAAATAAATTGATTAAAACAAGAGGGTGCAAACAGACTCTTAAAACAGGCAATCATGTGAATATTTTGTACAATTAATAAACTTTTTCAAAAT
>JAUOBV010398335.1:0-10531 GCA_032360425.1 Rubia occidens | reverse complement strand
AGGGATATTTTTGTATTTTATGTTAGATCAATGTCTGAATTACGCCGGTCAATGCTGGCATAGTGAAATTTGGGTAAATCTGCACATTTCTCCAAAATATAGGGTTAGATTTACACTTTCAAATTTTACAAGGTTATTCTTGTACTTTCTCAATCTTATAGGGTCATTTTTGCACTTTACCCTAAAAAATATTGCAATATTTCTTGAAAAACAACTAGTACGTGTCACATGCGTGCATATTTTGTTAAGACCTAGCACAATATGGAGGAGATTTTTATTATAATATGCAAAACATTACTGTAACTTAATTTTGAGACAAGGGTAAAATGTTTTAAATGTTTCAAGAAGATAAATGCTATCATTTGTAACGTGCTTACCCATTTGATACAAATGGAAAACACAAAGACAGAGTGTTTCCAATGTCGTGTGTTCAGTGATCCCATCGGTGGAAATGGATTTGTTCAAAAGATTAAGCCTGGTACAAAGATCATATGTTACATAGTTCCCTCTCGGCATAGATTTATTAGGCTCCTGGACATCAATTCCCGCATTCCTTGTCCTTCCATCGGACTGAACTTGCACCTCATCTTCCTCCTCCTTCTCTTATTCTGAGTGTGACATATCATCCCTCGATGTTTGAAATCCCAACTCTTAGTTTTATAGCTTCTTCGTGTGAAAAAATTAGGATCAATCTGAGGCTTAGCAGGTCCTTCACTAATAAGAGTTTCCAAATCACATACTCAGTTCGATGGATTTAGGATAAAAGATGATGACAAAGTTAAATATGATTGTACGTAGAGTGAAATGTTTAAAAACTTTTATACATTCCTACTAATTCTTATGTTCCTTTAGCTGAAATTTGTTGAATTTTTCAATTCTAATTAAAGTAAAAAAATACAAATAAAAAAGTCGTTGCAATATTTCTAAAAACACTAGTTCTTGTCAAGTGTTTGCACATATTGTGACGCTAATATGTCCACATTATACAATGATGTTGGGATCTTTTGTAGTCATTTTGGTAGGATTTTGTACTTTGGATACTCTATTTTACTTTTAAATTCTATTACTACAATTAAGAGAGACTTTATCGCTTTTGTCACTTGTAACAAGGATTCCATGAGACGAGGTGATTGATGAAGATTTTAAAACCTTGAAGACTCCATTTTGAAGACAATGAAGACTTTTGAAAACCCAGCGAAAGGAAGAGGAGACAACTGTACTAAGACCAAAGAGAAGAAAATAGCATTTGAGAGCAGAGTTTTCTGACTATCGCGAGTCACGACGGTACTCTGGCCATCCTAAGTCTCTAAGAATGTGTTGCGAGTCGCGATGGACCATGGCCCAAACTTACTTTTTGGACTTTTTGTACTATAAATAGTCATTATTTTTCGCAATGTCTTGAGATCTATATATAAGCTATTTGATGCTTTGCTATTGTGCATTTATTGTCTTGAATTGGGTTGTTGAATCAATTAATGATATTGGAAGTTTGATTATATGAATTGCTTGTATGATTATCTGCCAGGGTTTGGAGAAATTAGCTAATTCTCCCTACTGTTGATATGAAATCTGAGAGCATGAGTTAGAGCTTCTAATGTTGTTGTTAATTTTATGAATGATAGATAAATGTGATAATGTCGAATTCTTTGTCATGTTTGGTTTGTGTAGAAAATGAGAGAAGTTTATGAACATTGAATGTTCTTAGCTAATCTTGGGTAAATGCATGAATTGGTTCAATGCTTAGACACGGTGGAGTGTTTATAAGTGTTACCAAGCTTGTTGATTATTTGTACTTGATGCCATTAATAGGATACCTTTAGGCGTTGAATGACTAAAGGGTCATCAGTGAGGTTTAGCGAGAGATGTCGAATTCACAAGTAGTAAAAGTTTTGAATAGCTTATATGTTCAATGATTGATAGAAGGCTTGGAAGTATAAGTCAATTGCCCCCAATTTCCCGTAATTCATGTTTAACATCGTTTTAGTGTTTATTACTTAATTAGTAGATTTGTATGGTTTGATAGTGTAACTTGTCTTTAAATTGTTAATTTAGAAAACCAATCCAAAAAACCCCTTTTTATTTGCTTTTATATATATATATATATGCATATATAGCGTAGTTTTTACCATTATATGAGCAAACACTTAGGAATATCCCTTGTCGCTGTGAATGACCCCGACTTGCCACTATCTACTTAATTGTAGTTATTAAGAAAAAAAGACTTAAAATTGTATCTTTAAGAGGTACGACGGTGACCTCCCAGCAAACAAAAATGCAGCATTAAATGAGAATGATGCAAAATATGTCGCCAAAAGAAATGTGTCGATGAATGGAAATGATGCATTATGTGTCGTAAACATACATGCGTCACTATATTTAAAATGGTGCATAATATGTCGCAAACAATTATGCATCACTAGACTTAAATAACGGATATTATGTCGCAATAGTTCATGACACATAATTTAGTAACACAAATGTGTCCTAAAATTTATGACACAATTGAAAAAATGTGATGCAAAATTTGCTACAAGGGTATACATGGCATAATAAAGTGTGATGCAAATTGTGTTGCAAATTAACATTTACGACACTAAATCACTGATAAGAGACACATTTTGCATGTAAAAAAAGGTCATGTTTGTTGTGACTCGAGTCAAGCAGACAGAGTAGCTGTGGACCTCCTTCTGTTTTTGAGCTTCATAGACACGACATCTCCGTCCTGTCTAGTATAGGCATTAACAGTGGCAGCACCCAAAGTTTAGCCCATTTCGGGAGCACGGCTCACCGAATTTCCTGTAGTCTGTTTCATCTTATGACATGTGAACCTATCCACCCACCCAGACAGGAGCCGGAGTGGATGTAGTTTTCAGGTGATTCCATCTTTGGGGTTAGGAAGGATGTGCACAAGCTTGGCACTCAGCACGACTATCATCAGGATGCGACTGCTCTCAGGTTTGACAGGGTGGATGACCATCTACAGTACTTAAGGGTGGATATGGGTCTGCTCCACCATGACACGAGAGAGATCACTAATCGACTGAGAACAGTGGGCATTGGTGACGAGCACCATCATTAGGAGCAACAAAGACAAGGGCGTGGAGCCAGACGTGGCAGACAACATTGAAGACTCTTCGGTGTTTTCAACCTTTCTTCTCACCTTGGTCACATGCATTAGGGGAAATGCATGAACTAAGTGTGGGGAGGGATGTGAACACCTTCATTTGGTGGCATCTCCTTTGCCTTTGCTTTGATTTGGATGTTTGGGATGATGACAATTTTCCCTTTTTCTCCCCTCATTTGGTTTTTGGAAACTTTTGGTTGTGGGGTTTGTTTTTGGTGTGAGGTACCTCTCTGTAGTTTGTTGGGGGATGTTTTGGAACACTTTTGGTGGCGTCATTTTATTATTTTTATCTTCAAGTAGTATGAGCCCATCCTTTGGGTCATTTTGTACTATACAAAAAAATTGGAAAAATGAAATTTTTTATACCCGGCTAAGTCGAAAGCCTGAAAGGGCTAGGAAATAATGGGAAAGGCCCGGATAGGTTGAAAAACCTATGAAAAAGTGAGAGGCCATGGTGTGGAAAAAGGTGAGAAGTGATTTCAATTTTTGTTTGAAGCTAGGATGATAGGATTCATCGCTGTACCTTTCAAAGTTACAATTTATAAACTCTAAATGCTACTAAATACAATTAAGTAGATAGTTGCAAATTAGGGTTATCCACGAAGAAGAGATATTTTTCTAAGGGTTCATGAATATAAGGTAGATATAAGGCTATATATATAAGCAAGTAAAGAAGGGAGGGGGAGGGGTTTGGTTGGTTTTTCCAGAGTTATGAAAGTAAAGACAAAACAACTAGGAAAATAAAGTAACTATGCTAAACATGTAACAAGCTAAAAAAAGGAATAAAAACTATAAATTACAAAGCCTTGGGGGTAATTGATTTCCACTTCCAAACCTCTTATAAATCATAGAACCATTCACTCATTCTATCACATTCATTACCTATGGGAATGCTATCACTTCCAATTTGGAGATCAACATTCATTTCTTCTCAATAGTAATTCACAAAGATGTTCAAGGACCAATTGCAAGCCTCATTAATGATCACACGAAAAACCATAAATTTGATAACAACTAAAAGAATTCTACCAAATGCCTAGCCATTTAACAAACAAAGCATTTTTAGATTAAACCTAGAACAATCAACATTCAAGATTCAAATTTTTATTACTACCTTAGGACAAATTTGATAACAAATCACATTAACATACTCATCTAGCAAGATTAACCTCACATTACACAACAAGAAGTTATAATTCCATGTTCTTGGATTTTCATGTCAAAGAGCTAAGAAATTGTGCACATCTCTAACTTCCTAACACTGAATCATAGAAACATTTCATATTCTCAAACAACCCATAGCATAAATGAAGTAAAACTCAACATTAATGGCACTATAAATCCTAATCAATAAATGTTCATGAAAGAGCAAAATAGAGAGTCTCACTACATGGGTTTGGAAGCTTCAATCAATTGCTCCCAAGTGATGAGTTTAGCTAGTACAAATAATACTAACATTCATGGAAAAATTCATAGATAAATAAAGAGAGAAAAGATGATGAAGACAAAGAAACTAGGGTTTTTCAGAGAGGATTTTCAGCCAACCGAAAGTTAGAAGTGAGGATAAGATAGGAGATATTTATAGTACAAGTTTCGGTCAAGAAAAAGACAGAAAGTAGCAGAGATGTGCGCCGTGCACTCGAGGGCGCCAGCTACACATTTTTTCTCCAAGGGCTGATTTTGACCCCTGTTTTGGGCTTGCGGGCTAAGTGATCGCCTGTCCCTTTTTTCTTCAACTTCTTTGCATTGCAACGGGTCCACTGATTCGATTTGGAAGTTCTTGTACTCGATTTTATAATGCAAGAGAAGATGAATCCAATGGTACTACCCTTGGAGGATGGTTCTTCTTGGATCATTCTAAGAACTTGGACCATAATTCTTAGTCACAATTCATTCTCTTCTATGTCTTCCTTCTTTAACCCTTCTATCTTCTACCACGATTTCACTCGTGGTCTTCAATCTTCTACCATTCTTGCGAATGGCCTTCTGTAAACCACTCTGAAGTGCTTACAAGAAATATATGAATTAAACTCATAAAAAGGAATCTAGATGTCGTAAGGACCAAAAATCCATTAGATTCAAAATAGGTTACAAAATAAAGGTTTCAGATATGAAAACCAAAAATGGTTATCCAAACCCCTTATGATGTAAACGTACCTAAATATAGCAATCTTCTAACAAAAATATAACACATAAGATGTTAATTTTGTTTGAAAATACATGCATTTGATGTCTCATCAGATGAAAACCGAAAGGGCTCATAGGCAAAATGAGAGGAATTGAAAGAAATAAAAAACTGGATTAAACATCTCTTGGATTACCTTTGGTGCCTTCTTCGGCGTAGTAACTTGGTTTCACATATGTCATGTATACCTTGCCTTTTTCTTGGTATGATTTTATTGGATGGGTTACTTTAGCTTTTTCGAAAAGTGAGGTTTTTTAGAGTCTCACATCTTTAGCGGAAGAAGGGTAGCTTAGGAATAAGGTTGAATGTATTGGGTAACTTATCTTTGCATACTATTTTCCACGTAGATCTTTGCTCTTTATTGTTTACTTGAGGGAAAGTAAAGGTTTAATTGTGGGGGAATTGATTTGCACCTAAAAATGTGTTAACCAATGCATTTGACATGTTTATTAGTATGTTTTTGTTGGATGATTACTAGTTTTAGTTGACTTTACATTACAAAGGGTTTATATGACCACTGTTAGTTTTATTATCAAAATCCCTAAATTTGTAGCCTTAATTTGATCTAATGAACCCTACGTCTTCACGAGCGCCTATATTTTATTTTTGTGAGCTTATTGGTAGGATGCTCATGAGCACTTTGGCGTAGTTTGTAGAAGTCCATCCACAAGAATGGTAGTAGAAAGAAGGCCACAAGTCAAAACATGGCAGTAGATGGAATCAAGCCGAGAAGAGAAAGGAGTGGAAGTTCAAGAAGTGACGAACTGGCACGGCAGCGTGATACTACACGGGCAGTGCCAGGAAATATGGGTGCAGCAAGAAGACCTTGGCATGGGCCGTATGGTACAACATTTCCCGTGCCGTCCTAGAAGCCTCGTGCGGCCAAGTATTGGCATGGGCCGTGCCATATTGCATGACCCATGCAAATCAAATTCAAGATGTGAATGCCAATTCATGGGGTGTGAAGATTGGCATGATCGCGAAATTAGTTTTCCCAGAAATTGACTCCCAGCCGGTGCCCGCAAGGATATACAAGGCCCGCGCTATTCAAAAGAGAAAATTAAGCATCCGGTTAACGGCCACAAAGATTCACACTGTCTGTGTCATTCAAAGCTCAGGAAGTGCTTTTGGCCGATGGTTCATGGAGAAAGATGCACCCCTGCACTCAAAAATTCCAAAAATAAGAGCCTTCCGGCATCTCGTGTACTATTACATGGGTCGTGCTGCCCAGGTTGTGCTCTATTACACAGGCCATGCCGCATGGGCCGTGCTCTATGACACAACATGTGCTCTATTAAACGGTTTGTGCCCTGATGGTTGCTAGGCTTTAACTTTCCCTTTTGGGTCATTTTCAAGGCCCAATTCAATCTGCTATAAATAGAAGCCTATGATTACTAAGGTTTTAGTTTAGGTAGTTCTATTTTCATTCTTCTAGTTTTTCCTAAGAGTGGGTAGAGAGAGAAATGAGCTAACCCTTTTCTCTTAGTTTAATTGTTCTTATTTTGCCAAAGGGCATTGAATCCAATGAAATATTTGGGTTCAATGCTTAGGTTGTAGTGATTTAGTTTGGGGATTTATATTTGTATTCATGACTAGGTAGTTATTTTGTGATATTCTAAGATATTCCTATCCTTTTATGCTTATTAATATTGTGTTGACTTGTGCCTTACATTCTTGTTAATTACATGATTGTTACACTATGTTGGCATACATCTTAGTCCACTTTCATTTTGGAAAATTTATTGATATCCCCTGAGGATTGTCACTCGGGTAATAGGGGGAGCGAGAGTCTGGGACAATATGGTATACGCATGTGGGTCACCGAGTCACCGTTCCGATGACCGTATGCTAGATAAGGTGGACTAGAGCCCAAAATTTTATATATAGAGATATTTTAGTAGGAATTAGGGTTGGCGTAATTCGACATATGTCGTTGCAACCTTAGAGTCGACAACAAGGTTCTTATCCCTATTTCTCTATCGGCCTAGGGAGAAGTATTCATAGTGGAGTGTCTGAAACATAATATTACGGGGAAGAAATAGATCTGCACAGCAGGCAGGACCATTGTTGCACTTCCTTAATTACGGAGGCGGTGTCGATAGAAGAAAATAAAAGCACCCTTATGTGACAGATATGGGGAAGTGTTTACTATCGACCACACTATGTGGCATAAGTATTAGGATAGGTTCATATGTATTTTATTGGATTGAAATATACTACCAATCCTGTTACGCAAAAATTCCCAAGTGCCAGCTTTAAATAATTTACTCTCTTGTGCTTGCATGCTTGTAGTATTTAGATAACCCCTCCTCCCCCTTCAAAACCTGTTTTACAACATTAGCTATTCCTGACAAGTGATCTGATTGACGACATGATTGCGCCTTTGTATATTTAACCTTTAAATTCCTAGTATCTCTATGGATGACCCCGTTCTTGCCACTATCTACCCCTTCGGTAGTTTTGTAGTAATAATGGGAGAAACAATACAAATATTTATCTTTGTAAAGCTCTGTGGGTTAATTCTATCTCCAATAAAAATCTTTGACAGAATCGAAGTAAAAAAGTACTTTTTACCTCAATTTTAGACCAATTTGGCAGGTATTGTGATTGACGTTGGTCGTAGCATGAAGGCAGACGATGAGAGACCATTGTTGCAACTTCGTTCGAGCCTATATTTGTCGGAATGAGAGCAACATTGTAAGATCTTTAAACCAATATAGTACGATGTGGGGCAGTCATGTCGTGTGCATGTTGAGGTGGAATTTGACTAATTCAACATCATTTTGAAAGGCCGATCTCTCACACATTATTATGATGCTAGTTTGTGCGATGTTGGTTACATGTCATCGGTATACCGGTGTGTTCGACGTTAGTTGTTCATCTGAGTGACATCAAAATTTGTAAAATATTATAATATTTTATATTTGATGACACAAACAATTGTTCATCGCTATCTGTTACATGTTATGTAATTATTCGATGATTCAATTAATGCGGAATGGAACCACATGATATAACCCACCCAACTATCACATATATTACAAATATATGATACAAACTATTAAAATACATAAAGTTTATATGAAATTGAAAGATTACTGGGATTGAACCCCCCATTGTCTACGTCGTACAACATTAACACTGTCAGTGCGACTAGTGAAATGACAAGTTCATCCATCTACATGTTGAAAGTCCATCGATAACTCTCTTTGTCCTATTACAACCAATCCAAAACAAACAAAATTTATGTTAGAAATGGGTAGTCTCCAAATGAAATACACATAATATTGTCATACGTAGACGACATTAATCTCAACCAGAAAAATGCAACTCATTCGTTTGAGTATAACATCGGTCATTCTGGACATTGATGTCGTACCGGTCAATGTGGAGACCAATGTCGGACATTCATAGATTTTCAAGCATTTCCTAGACATGTGCGACGTAGGTCGTTGTTTGGCATCATGTTGCAAGGCCCAACGGATTGATACCAACGTAGCACATTCAAAGTGTGTTCTTACTAAAAAAATGTAATTATTGTCCATAATCAACCCTAATCTAACCCTTTTTTCTCACTTCTTATAAACATTTAATTATTTGATAATAGAAACACTATACACTATATATTATGTAACACAATCATCATACTTCATAAAAATATTCATTCTTTGTTCCATAAAAACAAAAAACAAAATAACTAATAAAATTGCAAAATGAACATGGAATGGATGGACAACTACCTCAATTAATATGTACCCGGAGATACTCCATTCTCTAGTACTTGTGGTTGTTTGAGAGGATCAATTTGATTGAGCACATGAATTGTTGTAATGGTGTGAATGGAAAGAATCTTGGGAGTTGAGTTTGGAGGAAGTGTTTTGAAGATGTGAAATAGGTACAATTGTTGATTAAAATTGAGATGAAATAGGGTTGGGGGGATTTTAGCTCAAATTTTTAGCTTAAATTTTTGGTTCCCGCTATAATATTCACGGTACCCGACCTCGGTAGAAGGTCGGTTCAAGTTTTGTTCCAAGAGAAGTTCTTGCGAAATCTCTTACATGGGCCATAGTTAATTTCCAAAAAATATCCTCAAATACTCCCTGTAAAGATTTTGGCCCCTTCCATTGACCCGTTGATGCCCAAATCGGAACAACATCACATGATAATGTGACTTACATAAGGGTATCTCCAATTTTGCATTCCAACTTCTCCCACTTTCTTGGAGGAACCTAAGTCCAAAAAGTAAAAAAATCACCGGTTGCGCGAAATTGATTATGATTGTCCCGGAAGGGACCTTTACCATCCCCAAGAGTGATAAAGAAACTGGCTTGATCCCTTGAAAACTTCCACAAATTCTTCAGATTAACCTTTGTATAGTTAAAAGTAATCATCTAAAATTTACTCTAGACCACGTACTATCGCTTTTCAAAAATTAATGGATTGAATTTTATTACCTTTTTATTTCATAAAAAAGCAAGAATATGTAATTATGTGTGATTCTATGTGGTGGAAATTATTGTTCTCATAACGTCCATCGTAAGGTATTAATTAAGTACTAATAAAAAATGATCACATGCTACCTCGGTTCGTGTCCCTCTAAGACAGTACGCATAATCTCCATATTAAACATTTATTCTTATGTTCCGATGCAGAGTTCTGAAGCGTAGGCTACATTCATAATAGTTTTTGCCATAACGTAATTTTTGAAAAGTGTCATCAAATACTGCTTGTGAAGATTTCGGGCCCTTCCATTTACCCATTAATGCCCAAGTGGAAACAACATGGTCGTGACAATGTGAATTACATAAGGGTATCTCCAATTTTTCACTCTGAATTCTCCTACTTTCTTGGAGGGACCTAAGTGCAAAAATAAAAACTTCACCAGTTGCGCTATAATTAATTAAAATTGAACTAGGCATCCATAAATTTTAGGCCCACATTCAGTTAAAGCACCTGTCTTTGTTTGGTCAGTTGTCGGCTTAGCCGATGGGCATGCAAAGTTGCACATGTTGAGGCGGAATTCACAAGGGTTCAAAATGACGTCATTCCAAAACATCTATATATATATATATATATGGAACCCACCTCTGAATCAGTTCAAATACTTATTTTCAGGTTTTCATCGAATTCCAATAGTCCCCCACCCATTCATCTCTTCTGTATTCACATGTATATTTTTCAATTCTTTCAACTCCGTCATTTTTGTATTTTTTTTTCCTTGA
>JAUOBV010398334.1:0-17998 GCA_032360425.1 Rubia occidens | reverse complement strand
GTCGGGTCCTAGACCCATGATCATCCCTAGATGTAAGCATTGCTACCACTGGGAAGGACCTCCAAGGTCCCAATTGTGAATTTTTCCCTTTCTTTCTTACATCTTTATCTTGTCCTTTTGTTCACATTGAAGACAATGTGTGTTTTAAGTGTGGGAAAGATAAATATGTCTCATTGTAATGTATTGTGGTATGAATATGCTCTACTTTGATTTATTTTTTAAATCCTGCTAAGTTAAAAATCCAAGAGGTAAATTTAGGAAAAATTGAGGGGGGGAGGGGGGTAGGTCAAAACCCCAAAAGGGAAACCTATGAAAAAATGAGAGGCCAGATGGTGTGGAAATAGTTGAGGGTGAGCATTGAAAAATAAAAAAATGTGTGGAGTCAGGATGAAAACCCGAAGGGATCCTAAGCAAAATGAGAGAAATTGAAACATTGTATGCTTCTCTTAGTTGTCTATTATGTTGCTACTTTGGTAGAGTAAGCACTTTTTACACTTAGAACCGAGGCTCAGCTACTGGTGGCACAAATTGAGGTGGTGTATGGAATTGTTGCTGCTCAATGTGGGGAGGTTGTGCTGGCTGTGCGGGGATATGATCCTCATCCATCGAAATATGGTCATCCTCATCCCCCTGCTCATCTTACTTCTAATCATGGGGCCCCACACTACTACATGTAAACCCTGATCGGACTGTACTGCATCTTTAAGGTCCAGGTTAGCTTGTTTCTGCCAGACTAGGGAAGCATCATGAAGTTAGTGCCTTTATAGCATTACTAAGTCAACCCATCATGTAGACGTATTATCTTCACCTCTACCAAAGCTACATGAGTAAGGTTATAAGGGGAGTTCCGGTTCTCCCGGTTCTCCCGCATATCATCGTTGAATAGTAAGTAAAACTGAGAAAATAGGACTGATATCATGCCCCTAATAGCTATCTTCCCCGACCACCTCCTAGAAAGATGATAGCACTGGATGATAAACTCCTCCACAAGGTCAAAGCAAGCTCTTCCAGTGCAAATAGACCACGGGATCCAGGTCTCTCGATCAGTAACAGGGGTTGCCTATCTGTGACACATCACCACTGCACTAAAAAACCTCGCCACATATTTAAGTGCCAGATATACTATGTCACTATTCTTACTCGCCTTCTCCTTTAAAATTGGGTGATGGTGGACTAGAACGTGTGAACATAAAAACCTATAGTATCCTGAGAATGTCCATCCACCTAAGTGTAATGCTTCCACCCGAAGCATGTGGCAGCCTCTTTTTACGGCATAGATCTATCCACATCCCCCAGCTGGAGCTTTTGACCTTTCCCCCAAATATGTTCACCCCAGGCATGACAGTCGCTAGGAGCTCTACGGTGTAACTGGTATAAGTGGTGGCCGCTTTCTCCGTGAAATCCTTGAGCCCTATCCTTCTCAGGAGCACTCAGACGGGTTTGTTGAGCTTGAGTTCCTTTAAAGTCGTCTCATCTACAAAATTGATCTTGAGGATGAGGTATCCCATAAGATACTCCCATCATTCCTGCTGCTCCAAAGAAAGCATGGTCAAACCCATAAAAGGCACGCTCGACTTACCCCTCTATCTACGCGGCATGATGGACAGTGTACAAACAGCACCAACAACAGTTATAATCCAACAATACTCACTAACTACCCCAAACTCAAAAACCCCTAAAGATTATAAAATTACAACTAAGGCCCCCCTTTTTAAAAGGTCCTAAACAGGCAAAAACCTAAATATCCAAAAATTCAAGAATCCACAAATTCCCAAAGTTGAGTCGGTCGAGTACCTTACGTGAGGATCGAAGCTAAATTATTTTGGATTTTTGCTTGAAGAGTGTGCGGGACTCCTCCTAGACCAAATTGCAGCAATCCTTGACACCCAAAATAAATCCAAATTCGAGTTTTCAGGAAAAAACTTGAGAGGATGGCCAAACAGAAATTTTCAAATTGTGGATTAAATCTGGATGCTTTTGGGTGCAATAATAAATGGACTTTGTAGGTATTGGAAAAATGAATATTTTGAGACGGGTTTAGGTAATCCGGATAAGAATTATGAGAGTTATGGGGAAACTTGAAAGGAGGAAGAAACGTGTTTTCTAGTTTTGGGAAGAAGGAGAATGAAGAACTAACAGGTAGGAATGAGGCTTTTATATAAGAACTGGGATTTTTTATTGGTGGGCTTGGGCGGCAGCATTCATCGGCACGGCCTGTGCCAGCTTGAATGCCTCGTACCAGCATGCTATTGCATTCGTTGTGCTATCTTACTTTGGCACGAGCCATGCTGACCTTAGCACGATCCTTACCTTGCTACTTCCAACTTTTGTTGCAAAAATCCTTGCACCCGAAACATTCTTAACTATTCCTCTAGGGCTATCTTGTGAATGACCGGCTAGTTGGACAACTCCCCTAGTTTTATTAAGCTCACCTATGTCTAGGTTCTCTTAAAGGCTAAAAGGAATCACATTAGTTGATGCACCCAAATTAACCCTAACATTTTTCACTTGCTTACCACCTAAGGAAATAGGGATTGAAAACATTTTGGGATCATCGCATTTCATAGGCAAGTCCCTATGAGCTAGAGTAGTTATTCTCCCTATTTTCAATTGACCTACTTTCTTAGTTATTTATTCATCTTCTGAGTATACACATTTTTCAAAAAATTAGTATAAGAGGGAACACGCTCAATCACATCCAAGATAGGAATGCTAACCTCGATCTTCTCAAAGACTTTTCGGATGTGTGCCTCATTGGTTGCCACCTTCGGACTTCCCCTAAGTGCACTAGGAAAATGAGGTGGAGGGATCACCCTTGCCTTGGTGGTATGGACCTCTTTGGAAGGCTCCTTTTTTACAACCATCTCACGCCCTTGAAACTTAGTCTTGTTGCCTTCATTAATAAAATCATCCTTTTGCAAGAATTTCTTCTTGGGCTCGAGCACTTCATTCTCGCTCCTCAAATTTAATACACTAGCATTCCTTGGATTTACCTCGGGTTGGGAAGGTAACTTTCTGGATTCTCTAGCCTCAATTTGGCTCACCGAAGTGGCAAGTTATCCTACTTTGGCTTCAAGATTCTTAATGCTAAAAAGGCTCTAATGCCAAGCTCCTCAATTTATCTCATTGTGCGCTCCGCGAACACGTTGCTATTCTTGGCTGATTGAGCTATCGTATCCAAGATCTCCTCCCGTTCCAACTTGTACAAGGTGGCGTTGTTATTGGAAGACTATTTTCCCTTCAGGTAGGGTTGAGGTTGAGGTTGTCCGCCTTGGTTGTACTCTTGAGTTTTTTTTCACTCCAACGGAAGTTGGGGTGATCTCGGTATCAATGGTTGTTTATCTCCATCTTGGTTCCCTCGGAACCCTTGTTGTTTCACCCTAGCAAATTGTTGCCCATTTCCACCACCGAAGTCCAAAACCTTCACCTCTTCAAAATCTTCGGCCACTTGTAGACATGTGTCGGTATGATGATCAAGACTACATATGCCACACACCTTGTCTTGAGCTCTCACCCTCATAAATTCTCTCATCATTGAATAAAGTGCATGAACTTGCTCTTCCAACTTAAGAGAGTGATTCGGCTCATTAAAAGTCTTTAAACGGGATCAGGTGTCAAATTGCCTTGTCTTATTGGCTATTTCCTTGAACAACGCCATTGCATGCTTTGGACTCTTGTTGGCTATGGAGCCATTATACGCCACATTAGTCATTTTCATATCCTCGTCACAAAGGCCTTCGAAGAAGTAGTACACCAAATCACCTTCTTTGAATGGATGGTAGGGGTAACTCGTAAACAATCTCTTGAACTTTCCCAATACACATAAAGGGTCTTATTTGTCATTTGAAAATATTGGAAAGCTGCTTCTTTAGACATGTAGACTTGGAAGCCAAAAAGTGCTTTTCAAGGAACCTTCATTTCATGTCCATCCAAAAAGTGATGCACCTAGGTAGAAGATAATATAACCAATCTTTGGCTCTTCCGAAACTCCAGGCAGATTCATATTGGTGCACACAAGGTGAAATTCCAACAAGTGCTTGTTCGGGTCTTCACCAGTCATCTCATGGAATGTAGATAGGCATTGGATCATACAGCTCTTTAGTTCAAAAGTCACATTCGGTGCCAAATGTGGACTAGCAATGCATAGGGGTTGATTCTCCAAGTTCAGAGTCATTAACTCTCTAAGTGTGTGATTATCATCTGCTATATTTATGGTCCCCTCAAGTATAACGGTCTTCTTTTATGGAACCCCTACTCTAGCTCTCCTTCTCCATCTTCTCTGACCACCTAAATTTTCTGTTAGGTAGTGTAGAGTTCCTTGGTTCGTGGTATGGGTATGTACCATAAACTAGAAACTTAACAACACCTAACTAAGAGAAACACTAGCACAAGGATTAGAAGCAATTGGACTAGCTATCACAAAGGCTCGACAATAACAACCAACCAAAGCCAAAAAAAAACACTAACTACTCAACTAAAAAGCTATGCAACTTAACAGTTAATTCTTTATACTAATATCTCCGGCAAAGATGCCAAAATTTGATTCACCTCCCCATGGGGTCATTTATTAAATTAACCAACGGAGAGGGCTTGAAAGATCAAAGGTAGAAATTTGTAATGTTGCTCCCGTTCCTACTACTAAACTACCTAAGGGGTAGATAGCGACAAGACCGGGGTTGTCCTCAGAGATGCCAATAATTTAAAGGTTAACTATACAAAGCCACAATCGGGTCGTGAATCCGATCATGTGTCAGGATAGCTAATGTTGCAAAAATGGTTTTTTATTGGGGGGTATCTAGCAATTACGAGCATTCAAGAACACAATAGAAAAAGACTATATATCGCTAACACTTGGGGAATATTTGTGTAACATGACTGGTAGTATATTTCGATCCTAGATTCAATCACATTTAAGACATGCAAATCTATCATAATGCTCATTCCACGTAGTGTGGTTGATGGTCAACATTTCCCCATACCTATCACACAAGGTGCTATTATATTCTTCCATCGACATCGCCTCCGTAATTAGGAAAGTGTAACAATGGCCTTGCCTACTGTGCAGATCAAAGTCTTCCCTATATGATTACGTCTCAGGCACTTCACTACAAATGCTTGTCCCTAGGCCTACAGAGGCAAAGGGATAGGCACCTTATAATTGACTCTAAGGTTGAAAATATGATAACCCTAGTTTGCTACTATGCTATCTCTATCCTCAACCCATTGGGCCAACTTACTACCTAGACTAGTATAAGGCCATTGTAACGTTGACTCAGCGACCCACATTCATATAACCATACGGTCCTGGACTTGCTACCCCTATTACATCTAGAATTTTTCCTCGGGGGATATCAGTAAATGCGGAAACATGAAAGTAGACTAAGGTATATGCCAACATGGTGTAACAATCATAGAATTAACAAGAATGTGAAGAACATGCCAACAAAATGTTCGTAAACATAAAAGGATAGATTAATCTAGAATCTTACAAAATAATTACCAAGTCATAAATAATCACTACTCCCTAAGCCTTGAACCCAATTGTTTAATTGGATTCAATGCCATTTGGCAAAAAAAAGAAGGAGAAAAATATAGAAAGAATGGTTAGTCCCTTTTTCTCTCTACCTACTTTTAGAAGAATGAAAAACAAATTCCAAAACATAAACCCTAGTAGACATAGGATCCTATTTATAGCATTAGTGAATTGGGCCATGAAAAAGCCCAAAAAGTTACCTAAACCCTAGCAGTCATCGGCACAGGTTGTGCCATAGAACAGGACCTGTGTTGGAGTTACTTCGTACTGCCCATGGCATTCAACACAGGCTGCGGCTAGGGCGCTTTCTCATCCAGCCAGAGTGCGTGGCCGCATTATTCATCCCAGTCCGTCGGCTAGAACTCTTGCTCGATCAGGTGAACAACACGTGACCTGTTAATTTTCATAGGGCACTGGCCGAGTGCATAATTTTCCTTTTCTAAATGGCGGGGTTTGTGTCTATCCTTGAGGGCCATTGGCTAGGAGTTAATTTCCAAGAAAACTGATGTAAAGTGTGTCAATCTTCACACCCCATGGGCTGGTCTTTAGAATATTAACTTTGGAATGACACGAGTCTTGTTAAATGGCACAACCTTTGTCCATACTTAGCCACTCGGGATGTTTCATCGGCACGAACCATGTTGAATCTGGCAGTCTTTGCCAAGGGACTCTGGAACGAGCTGTGTTGGCTTACATAGCCTCGCTAACTCTTTATTTGCTAAACTCAACTTCCTTCTTCTTCTCGGCTTGATTTCAACTACTACCACATTTTGACTTGTAGCCTTCTGTATACTATTACCCTTGTGGATGGCCTTCTAATATCTACTACCACTCTTGTGGATGACCTTCTAACACCTACTACCACCCTTGCAAGTGGCTTTCTACAAAACTACGCTGAAGTGCTCACGAGCAACCTACCAATAAGCTCACAAAAGAAGATCTAGGTGCTCGTGAGGACATAGCGTCTATTATATCCAATTAGGTTAACAAAACTAGGGATTTAGATTTGAAAACCAAAAGTCATATAAACCCTTTGTAATGTAAACCTAACAAAAACTAGCTATCAACCAACAAAAACATAATAACAAACGTGTCAAATGCATTGGTTAATGTATGCATTTAGGTGAAGATCAGCGTTCTACAATTCTTTCGAATGACATTCTACAATCTACTACCGTGCTTGATTATGGCTTTCTAAAAGCAGTATGAAGTTCTTACAAGTGATATACAAATTAAGCTCACAAAAAGGATCTAGATGCTCGTTAGGACTAAAATCCATTAGACTTATAGTAAGTTACAAAATACAGGATTTAAATATGATAACCAAAAACTATCATTTAAACCCTTTACAATGTAAACCTACCTAAATCTAGCAATGTACCACACAAAAGACTATAAAATAAATGCTAAATGCATCGGAAAATACATGCATTTGAAATCTCATCACTCGGTATCTGCTGGACAACCCCTCTGTGGATCAAGGCTACATTTTTCCTTTTATTTTATTCCTTAAAAGTCATCGTCATTCAGTTTCAAGCAAAAAAAATTAAGTCAACCCATGACCTTCCTACAATTAAGTCAATTACAATTCAACCCATGACCATTCAAACAACAAAAAATAAATCCCATATCACAAATCCTAATTTAACTTATATATATATACAACACCACCCTTACTATTTTCAAAGAATATGAAGTAATAATTCAAAAGAAACTAACATTTTCTAATGTAAATATGACACCCTTTAGGTTATGGAATAACTTCTTCATTAGTAGATAACAATTTGAAGAAAACCTTGCAATATTTTCGGAATTGAAGAACATTTAATTATTAGGGCCTTTTTAAAAATATACTAACCCATTTTCTAAGCTTGGAAATTACCATCTTCACATACAAATTCACGACACATTACTTTCTGAACTTGGAAATAATATTGTGAACTCAAAAACCAATCTTATCTACAAAGCAAAGAGACCATAGACTTTACGAGCTCGAAAATCAGTTTGTACCAACTTTCCGATATCGAAAAAGTATAATTTTAAATGCAATTATGAATAACTGCCTTCTATTCATGCAATTTAAAGGCGGTTATGTCATCAACTGCCTTCCATTGGTCGTATTTAAAGAAGCTATTTTAAAAATTGCCTTCATTTAAAAACTAACCCACTTTAAAATGGAAGCCTCGATATGATGAGAACTTTTTGAGCTCGTAAATGGTTCCTGTAGGTGGTTTTTTGTGAATTTTTTAAAATTTACTTCCAACGCTACCTTTAATAGAAGACTCTCTACTAGTGAACCAGATTGAAATACGGGAAAAAGGTAAACTTGCTTCTTGATCGGAGACAAATCCTCAAAAAATGTAAATGCCATCTCATTGATGAATGGAAAGGAAGTGAAAATTCTCCAAGGCAAGATTGTTGTTGAGAGGGTGCTTGAAAAGGAAGAAGATTTCAAAAAAAAAAAGTGCCGAAGAGTTAGCCAATGAGAAGGTGAATTAGGGGGAAGAGATCGAGGTGGAGACCTTCGTGCCAAGGCCAAGATCAAATCCCAAAACCTCATCCCCTCCTCACAAGAATTCCAAAGTGGTAAAAATACCTATCTACGGGCCAAAACCACCGTTCCCGAAGGCCTTGAAGGATAGGAGAACAAAGGAGGACAACAAAGACATCTACAAAGTCTTTCGTAAATGCAAGGTAAACATTCCACTCTTGAATGCAACAGATCAAATTCCTAGGTTTGCTAAATTTCTCAAAGAATTGTGTACGTTCAATAGGAAACAAAAATTGAAGAGTAAAAATAAGGGTGAAAAGAGTGAGTATGTATCCGCCTCTTTCGATAAAGAATTAGTCCTAAATTTGATGATCCGGGAATATTTACAATCCCTTGTGAGACAGGAGGAAATGTGTTAATAAGGCCATGCTAGACTTGGGTGCTTCCATTAATGTGATTTTATATTCTTTGTATGAGAGTCTAGATATAGGCACTTTGCACAAAACTGGGATTGTTATCCAACTAGCTGATCACTCTAGCACAAACCCCTAAGGTATTGTGAAGTGTTTGTTGGTGAAAGTGGGCTCTTTAACATTCCCCGCCAATTTTTATGTCCTTGACATGAAGGGTGATAATCTTGCAAATTCTATTTTGTTAGGTAGACCATTTTTAAAGACTTCAAGAACAATAATTGATTTTCATAAAGGAACCCTAGCCATGGAGTTTAATGGGCGGCAAATAAAATTGGACACTAATAGCTCTAACGATCATCCAAGTGTGTACCACTCTTGCCAAGTTATTCATGCCGTTGATGTTATAGATCAAGATGTATATGATCCCAATGATGGTTGTTCCTTGAATATTTCCATAGATGATGCTTTGAATGATACCACTATTGCAATTGTTGTTAGTACTAACTTGAAGGAAAGCAACATTGATGAAAAATCTCTTGGGGGAGAAATATCCACCCCCGTTCATGTGTCCAAGGTAAAACCAATGAATGCTCACTCGATTGAGATCACCATTGAATAAAAATATGAACTATTGGACATATTTAGGGGACATGAGGAAGCCCTAAGCTTTGTGCAGAAAGTCTTGTCAGGGGATGATATAGATCCCAATTGTTTTATCCCGGATAGAGGAAAAAAGACCGATATTTTTTGTCCATGTTGTGAATAAGGTCAAGTAGGGTGGTAAGTCAAGCCGACAACATTAAATAAACTTGGTTTTGAGAATCTGGATAGTCATTTGTGACTTTCCGTCTATGTTGTTTCAATCTGATTTTTTGTAGTTATTTTCATTATTTTGCCATGTTCTTTTCATGGGTGTGTTTTTCCATGATTCTATAGCAATTTGAAGTGTATGGCTCTGGATAGATAAAGGAAGGAAGGCCTCAAGAAAGGGATAAAAGCTTGGAGAATTGGTAATGTCAAAAAAGTTTCTAAGTACTGGGAATGTCCGTTCGTCAAGAGTCGCGATGAACAAGGGAATTTACTCCTTCACAGTCCAGCTTTTCACTAGCTGCGACATAGCCATCACGAGTCGTGACAAAATCAATAACCTTTTAATTTTTTTTTTGAATTTATAGGTTCCACATTCGTGACTCGCAAAGTACCAGTCACGAGTCGTAAGTCGCAAGAGAGTGTCATGAATCCCAAAACTTTTGTCACACGTCGCGATGGAATCAAAATAATTTCTGAGAATTTGAGCTTTCAGTCCAAAGTTTTTGCGAGTTGTGATGCTTGTGTCGCACGTTGCGACCAGATTAGAAAAAATTGTCAAATTTAGAGTTTCTAGTTCCTAGAATTTATGAGTCGTGAACATCTTGTCACACATCGTGACGTTTTTCCACACGACACAACAAACTCAGAAGGATTTCTAAGAATTTTGAAGTTTCGGTCCCATCATTCGCGAGTCACGAACCTCCATTCGCTAGTTGCTATACTTGGTTAGACTTTGAGTGCTCCTTTGACTTCTTTGTCGTGAGTCGCGACCAAGGCTTTGTGATTCACGAACCCTATTCAGAACCACACTTAAAAAGGGCAGAACCCATCATTCTTCTCCATTTTCATCACAACATCTCAACCGTTCTCCACCATAGATGACCTCCAAACACCGTCCGGCCACCAAATACCCCTACTCCTTGGCCAAAAATCAATTTCCCACCAATCCCCAATCATTTTCTAATCCACAAACACCCATAACCAACCCGAATTTGAAAATTTCCATATACCCTAGGTTTTGGGGAATTTTTTATTCACTTAATTAAGCTAGAAATTTTGTGAGATTTTTCTGCTCATCCTCCTACACTCTTTTTTGTACAATTCCTCAATTTTCTCATATTTTCTTTGTGATATGTATGTATATTGAGGAAGGGTGATACTAGTGTAGTTTGTTTAATTTAGAAGAATTTGGAATATTATGTAATATCCTTTATAGTTAGTACATGATTTGGGATTGATTGATTGATGCCATGTTCATAGCTTCATTTTAGGTAGCTTCATTTTAGGTATGAAAATAGTAGAGATGGATTATGTTTGTTTAATCTAGGTTTTTAATTGTTAACTATATCGACTTGGTTAAACATGATGATGCATACCTATTATTGTGCTTATAGAGAATTGCATATTTGATGTTGGCCTATGTGGTAATCTCAAATTGTGGAAGATTTGAGTATTCATAAATGTGTGGAAGAGTTTCATATTTCATGTAGCTTTATGGAATAAGATGAGTGCATTCATGATGTATCTAGAAATTCAATATCAGTGGCATATTTTTGTGGGATAATTTCTAGTGAAAAAGTTGCATGTTCCTATCTCTAATATCCTTTTGCGGTTCACATTACTTTCTGTTTTGATAGTCATGGCTCCAAAGAAGAGGCTAAAATTTCCTCAGAGGGCAGTTCTTTCAGCCCAACCTCCATATCTGCCTCCAGAACCTATCCCGCCACCGCCACCACCCAAGAGGTTCTTGGGCTTGACCCGGATCACAAGAGCTTATGCGGAGAGGTGGGACATCATGGCCACCCACAAGATCTAGGAGACTAGTTTCGTGAATGAGATAACATTGGATGCTCTCGGGCTGAGGGAACCGGTCCAATGCCTCCTCGCTAAAAGAAGACTAGAGGGGTTTATGGGTAAGATTTCCCCCAGCTACAAGCAGTACACTATGGATTTTCTCTCCACGGTGTGGAATGCAATGTTAGAGATGGAGAGTCGTGTGAGAGATACATCTATTTTCACCTGGATGAAGTCTCTCGAGAATTGACAGTTTCACAAATTGAGGCTGTTTTTGGTGGAACACTAAGGATATTAGGTTGGGATTAGAGCCGCAAGTCTGGGAGCACGATATTCAGGTTGATATCCAGTTCTGGTACACCATCACCAGGAGGGTGAGAGATACTAGGGATAAGAGAAATATTATCATCCATCATGCTCTCAGATTATTGCACAGATTCTTGGCAAGCACGTTACTTTGTTAAGTTGAGGTGATGAATGTGCCCAATGAGGACATCCATTAGTTGTGGAAGTTGACGAACGAGGAAACAGACTACCGGAAGTGGGCTAAGATGTGAATGGTGAGAGTCGTCGGTGTGGCTAAGAAACCAAAGGAAGATATATCCATGGGAGGTATGATTACCCTCCTGACACACTACATATACCTTGTTTTCCCAGATGGTTTCCAGGGGTTGGGCAAGATTTTTTCCTATCTCATCTCCTTAGCTAAGATGAAGAACTACTACCTCATCGGCTATATAGCTATTCCTGGGGTGTACCACTGGCTGACGTGAAGGGTGGTGTCACCTTTATGAGGCTCCCCTAGGTCGAGTGGATCAAGCTGGAGCCCCGCACACCCGTAGAGAACTTAGCGATTGATGTGAATGCACAATGCCAGTTAGACTTTCAGCGTGGGCTTGTGAACCTCCAACCACAGCCAGTTAAGCCAGAGGAGGGCGCGTTACCATTCACCCAGCACTCGCCATAGAGTCCCCCTCTCATGTCTGACAGTGAGCCGATGCATGAGGATAGCAAGCACGACCAGTTTCCATAGTCTCCCCCTTATTTCTACTCCAGAATGGAGGTCATGATCTTAGATACAACCATGTTCGTCTCGTGTAGCTTCATAGAGATGGATGAGGAGATTGATCTTCTCTCATCCAGAGTACATAACATTCAGACGCACATTGATGGTGCTCTGGGCCCTAATTTCGGGGCAGCAAAGTGCAAGGAGCAACGATAGCAGAATGAGGACTAGATAGCCCAGTACATATAGCACTACTCCAGAGATGGTGGTTCGTCCTCACATCAGTGATTTTGATCATTTTCATACTCCCCACTTTTATTTGTATTGTGTTTGCCCTGTTTTGTTTACATTAAGGGAAATGTAGTTCTTAAGTGTGGGGAGGGAATTTAGCATTTATTACTTTCTTTTGTATGATTTATACTTGGAGGATATGTGATGTTTTGATTATTGGATGCTTTTGTTTTGGATGTATTCAGATGCTTTTAGTATCTTTGTCATTCATAAATGTTTTTGCTATTTTTTATTGACAAAACAATGGGAAATTTTTTTAAAATTGAAATTTTGAAAATTTAAAAAAATTGAAAATAAAAAAGAACAAAAATAAAAAATAAAACCCGCTAAATTGAAAAGCCAAGAGGGAAATTTAGGTAACATTGGGGGCCCAGATAGGCCAAAAACCTGAAAGGGCGGCATTGGAAAAAAAAGAGAGGCTAAATGTGTGGGTGAGATGTGAGCCAAAGAAACATGATGAGTGGCTAGAACGAAAACTCGAAATGGCTCCTAGACAAAATGAGAGAAAGAGAGAAGAAGAAAAAAATGTGTTACAATTTTACTCATTTGCTGGCGTTGGAGTCATAACGTTGCGGTAGACAAATGGATGGATCGGGTAGCCTAACATCATGGGCCTTGTTGGGATTAACTAATTTAGACGGGGAAAACAAAGTAAGGTATTAAATTCTTGATTCTTGGTATGCTTCATTTTTGGGTTGATACATTGGTATGAAGTGAAGTATAAATTTGAACATTTGAAAATTTGAACATTTGATATGGTTTTCACTTCATTTGATGCCATTGGATTTTGAGATTATCAATTCGGGACATGGAGATGTTTTTATGAGTTTTAGTGAATTGATAGGTGGTATGGTTGAGTATAATTAGGAATTGGGGTTGTGTGTGAATTCTTATTTGAGCGTAATTGTGGGTTTTGTGATATTGTGAGTTTTGTGTGGTTTCGATTTGGGGTAATAGTAGTTTAGGACTTGGATATATGGATCTCTTTGTGTTCTTGAATTTCTTCTTACTCGAGTACGAGTAAGGTTCTAGTGTGGGGTTTGATGTGTCCATTTTATGTGCATATTTTAGGTCTTTTGGATTCACTTTTGTGCTCTTTTGTCATCTAGAGCTTGTGTTTTACCTTGAAATTCTCTTAGGAGAGCTTAGAGCGACTTTTACGCTCTTCTGACTTTTCTACTGGATTTTGTGTGACAGGGCAATAACATCGAGATTCGAAGACTCAAGACCATTGAAGACCATGAAATTAATCTTTCGAAGACTTGAATATTTGAAGAAAAGTGAAGTGGTGAGGAAGGTAGAAGACAAGAAGAAGAAAGAAAATCAAATGATGTTTTGGGTATCCATCGCGACGGGCGATTGGCCAAAATTTATTATTTTTCTTCTTGTACTATAAATAGCACACTTTATCCTTTTCTCTTTTCTCTCTTCTTCTTTCCAATTTCAGAACTCAAAAACCCTAGTTTCTTCCATTTTCCATCTTTATTTCATCTTGAATTCATGTTTGATTTGCTTGTATTGTTTAGTAAGAATTGCAGTAGCTAAACTCATCACTTGGGAGTAATTTATTGAAGCTTCCAAACACATGTAGTGAGATTCCATTTTGCCCTTTCATGAACATTTATTGTTGAGCATTTATTGTACCATTAATGTTAATGTTTACTTCATTTATGCTATGGATTGTTTGAGAATAAGAAGTGTTTGTATGATTAAGTGTTAGAGTGGTAGGAAAGTGTACAATTTCTTCTCACTTTTGGCATGAAATTGCAAGAACATTGAATTAGAACTTCTTGTTGTGTAATGTGATGTTAGTCATGCTAGATAAGTATGATAATGTGGTTTGTTATCATATTTTTCATAAGGTAGCAAAGAAAGGTTGAATCTTGAATGTTGATCTTTCTAGGTTTAGCCTAATAAATGCTCTATTTGGTCAAATGACTAGGAATTTGGTAGAATGCTTGTAGTTTTTATCAAATCTATGGTCTTTTGTGTAAAATGCCATTGAATAAATATATTTATGGTCGTTGAACGTATAAAGTGATTGTCATTGATGTTTGCAAATGGTCGTTGATCGTCGTTGTGAATTACCAGAGACATTCTCCAGAGACATTAAATGTGAATGAATGAGTAATTAATCTATGATCTATAACAGGTTTGGAGGTGAAAATCAATTGCCCCCAAGTCTTTGGTATTTGTGATTTAATCTCTTTCTTGTAGTTTGTTGCATATTTAGTATTTTTACATTGCTTGCTAGTTAAAGGGGGAAGCAGCCACCTGGCCCAAGGGGCCAATCAACCTATCCAGCTCTCTTATTGGGGCATCTCCTATATAACTCCCCTACCATCTCATGTGCGTGTCCATGAATGGGTTCAACAGTTGGGAAACACCAATTGTTGGGATCTGGTACACTTTTTGCGGGGCCGTATAGCCAAGATAAGGTCATGACCCACCCATTGTGGAATTATAGTACGGTGGTTGTCTCGTGTAATAAGGATAGGGGATGGAGTTTCCTATTAGAGGTCGAGGCTGCCCCTGGCCCTCAAGTATACCTCACCAAATTGAGCCATCGCCCAAGAAATCTCAAGATTTGAAAACAACGGCATCAATACCAGTGCCAAATAGACCATTTCTCACCCCAGATCTGAGAAGGTGGGTTGCGGTCAAGACTGAGCTTCTATCCCTTGGTATGCAAAGTATGATAGCCTTAGTACCGGTTGGGGTTGGGACCTTTCCTGAACCATTAAGAGCATTGAGACCGGAGCTCCTGCCGATGGTTGGTTCATCCTCTAAAACAGTATCAGGGGGGCTGGAATCCCATGGCCATAAGGGTCCGTGCAAACTACTCTAGATTTGGCTGGGATGCACTTCCAGTGTTATGGTTCGCTTAGAGGGCTCTTTTGAATGCTTCAACGTGGGAGTCAGCCAAAGCCTCCTTAAGCCGTCCCTCAATTTCCATCTGCAGGTTCGGCGGTTTTCCATACGAGGCGGGGGTAGTGACACCTCCTACCTAGGGTTTCATACTTGCCTCCAGCAGCTTGGAAGGTCCTGCAAATCCAATCTGAGATCCGTCTGCCATTGTGGTTATCGGGATTTTCTTGATCATTACCGTAGGCAGGTCGACCCCAATGCTTTGAGATCCAGGGGGATTAACCATTTTCTGGTATTTTTAGTTCTCTTTCCCGTGTACGAGGATTTTACTTCCTCATCGGCGCCTGTGTTTCTGTTTCTCACATGTTTGCTTCTACGCAATGTGTTTGTCATAGAAGCGAGCATGAACCGAGAAACTCACGATCTAACTCGATGAGTACCACTGGGCGTGCCAATTGATGCGTATAGTAATCACCTTTACACTGTAAGTTCCTTGGTATAATCCTACAAGAAAGAGCACTAGAGTGTTTTGGGGGGGAAAATCTCTGATGATAAAGTTAGGGCCGTTCTTTGAGTGTACTGAATAGTGTATCTTGTTTATTTACGAAGACCCTAGCTAGCTAGGGTTAGGTAGGGCTAATTTTTTATTTCCTTATGGAGCAAGTATTAGGGTTTCCATTATGATAGGTAGGCTCAATGTGTATTAACCGAGAAGCCAAACACGTTGGGCTAGCCCATTATATCTTGGATATTCCCTATTCTAGCCTAGCGTTATTGGCGCGCCATCAAGAGCGGAAAATAATCAACACCACCGCTCCACACAGTGTACATTATCCACACATTGGCTACCACTCAGCCCACGATCGGAACAATATGACCTATAACACATACGCTCAAAAGAGTCATAAAAACAACACAATGGCCACGATTAGTATGTCCTACATGACAAGCGGCACTCCAACAATGTAGTGTGAGAAAGCCTATAAATAGACGAAAGATTAAGTAAACAAGGAAAGTGAAATCCAACAATTAAAAAGATTACATACAATTACTGAGCAGTAACTTAAACATTAGATATTTTACCCAAGATTTAATCTAGGATATTCTTGCAAAATAAAATCACCTTTAGTCAGTCACTGACTGAAATTATCAACATCATTTAACGAGAACTCACCACAAAGAGTATTTAATTAAAATTTGACCAAAAATCAAACTAATATTAAACGTTCCTAAATTTGATTCTTATGCAAGAAATTGGAAAAAAATACAATTTAAAGAAACATACATTCATTCAAATCATTAAAACTAAAAGTTCACGTACCAAACAAACACACGGATATATTTCTTTTTATATACTTAATAATAAAAGGATGAAATGTATTTATGGCGGATTGTTTTGTATAGTACATATATACTCTCCAATTCTTTTGGGCATATCTATAAACTTATAGAGATGTCACATTTCCTGATATTTCTCTTTAGTAATTATACATGATCATTTTTTATTAAAAAATTATTATGCATATTAACAATAGTAAAATAACTCAATTAGTTGGCTCAGTCATCTTCCTTTTCTTGAAGTATTTTTTTAATAAATATTAGAAGTCTTAAATATTACACGTGTAATCCTTTTTTCTAGCCCCTAATGTCTTTGCCGCTGCCCTAACCTTGAACGCGGAGTGGAAGGAGACATTGCGCTCGGTCATAACTTAGATCATGTGAGGTTTCATAGTGGTTTCAATTAGAAACTAAAATCACATTGAAACTGAAAATCCCCACAATGAAATTTCAAAGTGGTCTAAATTCGTTGAGATCGGTGCTCGGTTGCAAGCCATTGAGCCCGCCCCAACGGATTTCCCAACAAGAGCCCATGTGCTCTCTGGCCTGCACGTTAGCGCATGCATATTCCTTAGACCAACGGTGCCACTTGGCACCTGCTGATTCGGCCATGTGGCACCTGCTGTTCCCCCGTACCTTTTTAAAAACTAGATTGGGACACATGGCCCAATCAGATGGTGTCAATGTCCCAAACGAAAAATTAAAAAATGCTTTTCTAAAATTCTGAATTTTTTTCAATTTAAAAATAAAAAATTCAAAAAATCTGATTTTTATTATTCAAAAATCTAAATTAAATTTTGGTTCTCCCTCTGTTTCTCTATTTGTGGCACACTTACCTTATTGGAATGTTTCTATTTAAATGTCACACTTTTTATTTTTGTAAGATTCCTTCAATTTCATCCACTCATTTTACTTTTACTTTCTACATTCAATTTCATCTACTCATTTTTACTTTTTACTTTCTACATTCAATTTCATCCACTCATTTCCTTCGCCTAAATCCAAACACCTATTCATATGGTGTCACAAATAGAGAAACAGAGGAAGTACTTTTTAAAAATTAAAACGAAATGTTTTTATAAAAAAATATGGTTTTTTAAAAATTTTGGTTCATAAAATAATTTTGAAATGTTGAAATTAATTTTAAATATTAAATTTTAGAAAATGAAATTCAATTCAAATATTACAAGTGTATTATTAACTTTCACATTTCAATTTATTTTGGTAAGTAAATTTATTTAAACTAAATATTGAAGGTAAAATAATGAATATGTTCAAGATCATCTCTTCCTCACTCATCACTTTTCCTCTGCCTTCTCTCCTAGTTTACAGACCCAGATCCTAAAATTCCGGAGGGGGGGCGCTGCTCGCCGGCGCTCCTCGCCGGTGGCGCCACCCCCTCCACCACCGACCTAGATAGTTCAAACAGCCACCCTCCGTCCCCCAAACCTGAA